>PVKC010036755.1:0-13155 GCA_004027635.1 Crocidura indochinensis
AATTGTTGCTTACACACACACACACACACACACACACACACACACACACACACACACACACACACAGAGTTTCTTCACTAATATGTGCACTCTTACAAGTTAATAATAGGATTAATAATTGAGAATTTGAAATTTTGCTTGCAAAACACAAACACACTGTGAAGATGTTTGGGGTCCAGATACTAGAACAAAGAATACAAAATCAACCTGGCATGGAGCCAATCCAGGTTTATTCCCCAATAGACCCATATAACCTCTGGAACTCATCAGGAGTGAAGCCTGAGCTCAGAGCCTTAGTAATGTTGATGTAGTCCCCCAAATAAAAAACAAAATCACAGAAAAAGATATTTGGCTTAAAGAAAGCCTTGTATGATGAGTCAGTGCACACAATATTTAGTTCCACTCAAGATTTTGATCAAGAAAACCACTACGAAACAAGAAAACAATTTGTATACTGTCCCATTACTGATTTCTCAGTATCTGAGCTGGAATGACAAAATCATATGGCAGTCACTTCAGGTGGGTCAACCAGATCTTTGTACATCACTGATGAAATGCTTTCACACTCAAAATGAAGGTCACTGCTCCAAATTTGGAAACAGTCTCCAAATCTTTCTTATACAGCTCAAGAGTATTCTTTTACCCAGATCACTGTCCTCATTTCCTTTGGCACTGAAAAGTGTTTATTACTGTAAAGTCAAACTAAAATTGATGTGCTTGGATAACTTTATATGCCAATGTTCCATTAGATTAATTTTAGAGGCTTTGCCATGTACTTCTCTAGAAAATAAAACACTTTTCATTATCAAAAAAAAAAAAGCCACAAATTTTCAAAAAGGAAACAAAACTTTACTGCATGTTATTCTTGTACAGATTTTTCTCTTTGTAAAGAGAAAAATTTGTAAAGGCACAAATTTAAAGGCAAAAAAGAAACAAAGCTTTACTATATGGTATTCTTTAAATTCTTTGCTTTTAATTTTGTTAAATGTTACATATTAAAGGGAAATGTCAAAACTATCATTATGCTTTTCTTATAAAATATTCGTAAGCTGGGGGCTGGAGTAGTGGTGCATGTGGTAGGGCATTTGCCTTGCACAGGGCTAGCCCAGGATGGACTGAGGTTCGAACCCCTGGCATCCCATATGGTCCCCCAATCCAGAGCGATTTCTGAGCACATAAACAGGAGTAACCCCTGAGCATCATGGAGTGTGGCCCAACACAAAATTAAAATATATATATTCTTAAGGAACTCTTTGACTCAATTGTGCAGTTAACAAAGAATTGCGTTTTCCCCAAAACCCTGATTCTTTTTAGGACTAGTTAGTAAAAGGGAGACACAGAGAAGAGACTGCTGATGTATAGATCCAAAGGCATTCTATGTAATCAGAAATTATGATTTCAGATAAGATTAAGACACTTCAAATTCTTCCTGCTATAATCTGATAAGATCTTTGAGAGGTGATTAAAACTGACACATGTAAATGCACCATAATTGTACTTCCTTTCAAAATAGCCAGAGTCCCTGGGTATTCTGAATTGAATTTGAAAATTATTTAGGGGCTGGAGTTACAGCATAGCAGATAGGACATTTGCCTAGCAAGTGGCCAACTAGGGTTTGATCCCTGGCATCCCATATGGTCCCCCGAGCCTGCCAGGAGTGATTTCTGAATGCAGAACCAGGAGTGACCCCTGAGCACCACAGGATGTGACCCCACCAAAAAAATTATCTAGACTATTTTAGAAACTTCCCCCCAAAAAAAAACCATTGAATCTCATTCTTACATCCTAGCATGCATGCATTTGCCACTAAATCTAATATATTAATGTGTGCAAAATTGTAACCAATTTAAATTATATTTAAATAATAATTTCTTTATTTAAGCACCATGATTACAAACACGATCATAATTGGGTTTCAGCCATAAAATGCACAGTCCCGGGACTGGAGAGATAGCATGGAGGTAAGGCGTTTGCCTTTCATGCAGAAGGACGGTGGTGGTTCGAATCCCGGCATCCCATATGGTCCCCTAAGCCTGCCAGGGGCTATTTCTGAGCATAGAGCCAGGAGGAACCCCTGAGCGCTGCTGGGTGTGACCCAAAAAACAACAAACAAAAAGAAATGCACAATCCCCTTCACCAGCACTTTACCACTCCAATGACACCCATTTTCCTCCTTCCCCATCCCTTGCCTGTCAACCAATTTAAAGGAAAGGAAAAAGAAACAGAATGTTTAAACTTAGAAGAACTTCTCAAGGCCTATAGTCAAAGTTTTCCAAAACAATTTTTTTGCAGGTGGGGGGGATCACACCCGCTGGCACTCAGGGGTCACTCCTGGCTCCATGCTCAGAAATTGCTCCTGGCAGGCATGGGGGACCATATGGGGCACCGGGATTCGAACTGATGACCTTTTGCACGAGAGGCAAATGCGTTACCTCCATGCTATCTCCCGGGCCCCTGTGGCTGATATTCTAAACTAGTCTTTAAAACTATATAAATTGATTGTAAAAACACTTAGAAAAAATAGTGCCAACCCATTCATAACATGTGATAGAGTTTCTATTAGCAAAAAAAAAAAAAAAAAGGAAAGAAAATTACACATAAAGCTAGAATCAAGGATATGAAACTGTCCTCACCTTTCCCTATCTGGATCCTCGGTATCCTTAAAGTCTAGGTAAAGGGTTAAGAAGTAATAATACAGTAAGAATAGCAGGAAGCATTCTCCAAGGCCTCCTTTGGTCTTTTGTCAAAAATCCTCATGGTCTCCAGTCATGAGCCACAACAAATGCAGTGAAAGAGCAAAAGAGAAAAGAGGTCACAGAAAATAAGCGAATCTCAAGTGTGAGCAATGATGAAAAGGGAGTGTCCTGAAGCTGAGGTCAAGAGGAAGAGAGAGGGAATTCCTGCCACAAGCCAGCAAAAGGAAATCCCCTGGTTCAAATTGCCCTTCACTCAGTTACAGAGCAGAAAAATTCATTATTGGTGATTTAACCCTCACAATCCTGTATTCTTCCCAGGCTTCTTAAAGTTCAACTCCGTGTAATAACTGAAAATTGGCTCAGGCTAGCAAATATGCATTCTTTCTCAGATTTACTATTCACCACCTATGAAGGTTCTCTCCCAGTGGGCACCGATTCTCCAGAAGATACAAAGCCATGCTGATGGCCATTTCTCCTTATTGCCAATGGGGAGATGCACTACTATCCTTTAGCAGGTGGGAGGCCAAGGATGCTAAGAAATATTTTTAAATCCATACGATCACCTCCATAATGCAGAAAGATCCATTCCCAAATTCCTTTCACTGAAGAAATAAAATCAAGAAAACCAAACATGGGGAGAATGGCAGAATAGAGAGATATGGCTTGAAATGGGTTTCACTTGTATCCTTTTCTGAAGCAGAATTGGGAGCAAGGTGATGGGTGAATAGAATCCCTGCCAATGATACCAAGAGTTGCTTCTTAATAAACATTTCCAGAAACAACCCTATTCCTCATAAATCATCCAGTGTGAGGCCAGGAAAGCCAACCGGTCTCTGAAATACTCCCAGTTCCCAGTGTTAAGTCATCATTACCCCTAGGAATGGCCCCACTGGGAATATTATAAGGAAAAAATCAAAACATGGCCACTCACCAGGACACAGGCAAAGCCAGGGATGTTCCTTTCTGTCCCTCTATTTCTTCAGTGAAAAGGACAAATATTTTGACGAAATCATTCCCAATCTCCCTTGCAAAGTCTAACAGCCCTTATGGATTTCTTTCTTATGGTAATGAGAAGGGGAAAACTCCCAGAAAGCTACTGCCAGGGATTTTGTGAAACCTCCTATAGTATGGGGTGTCTTATGTGAACCTGGCAGCACAATCAGTCAGACAGTAAGTAGTCCCCCCCAAAAAACCTTCCTGAATAAAGAAAAAAAAGGCCAGAGCTGGAGAGAACAAGTGTCCATTTAGCTCCAGGCTGTGTGAGAAATGAAGATGGCACAGAATCAAGGAAGCAACCCCAGGAGCACACAGCAGGAAAAGCCTCATCATTACATACTGGCCTCTTCAGCTATGGCCTCCTGCACAGAGAGCCATCGTCTCCAGAGCACTCTCTTCTCATTAGTAGGAACCGAAAAGAGAACAGTGTGTCTCTCATGGTGTTTTTGTCAGAACAACAAAACCAAACAGAGCAAGGAGGGGGTGGCCAGCACGACATGAATTTGAGGAGCCTTTAGTTGTCCTGGACCCACACTTCAGGTATTTCTAACTCCTGGGGTCAGACCCTCATTAGTCCTAGGAAACTGCTCAGCCATTCTGAAGGATGGACTGGAAATATGTTCATTGACTCACTGCTCCCCCCTACAGAAGGGATGACGGCAACAGCTGACATCACCCCCTGAGACTTCCGAATGTGCCTCCATCTGTAAGCTCAGAAGGACTCAAAGGAATGGGACCCAAGATGTACTCAAGTTCCCCCAGGTCTAGAGAGTCAAATACTAAATTGCCATCTCTCATGATTTAAAATAATAATAATAATAATAATAATAATAATAATAATAATAATAAAAGCAGGAATGGTGGCACAACTTGCCTTGCATCCCATATGGTTCCCAAGCCAGGAACAATTTTTAAGCACCATAGCTAGGGGTAACCCCTAAACATCACCGGGTGTGGCCCAAAACCCAATAATAATAATAATAATCTAAAAGATGAAAATGTGTAACAAATATACACCGGGTCTTTGTTTGGTTTGTTTTTATGAAGATAAAAGGGAAATATGGATTCATTTTCTCTCCTTTCAAATTAGAACTTGCCACGAATATACTTCCCAACTGAAACACCATGATTTTAACATGGGTTTGTAACAGATTCCAATTATATTTGTCTGCTGGGATGGTTTGGTTTTGTAGTTGTTGCTGTTGTTTGGTTTTTGGTTTGATCTTTCTTTCGAGGAAGCATGGTACTTTTTAAACCATTTCTCATTTGCCTTGGAGAAGACTTGAAGCTATGATCTTGTTACTTGTTGCTCCATGGCAGAAAGAGTGAAATAAATGCCAGAGACCCCCCCACCCTCTCTCATTTTGATAAAATATGGGGTTAAAAACAGTCTCCTCAGTTCTGTAGCCTGCTCTTTTTTAATAACCAGATTCCCCACCACCAGCAGCCATTCTCACCCACCCCATCCAGAGAAAGAAGTGAAAACAATCTCCTTTGACTCACAACACTGCCAACAAGAGACTTGATGATGTAAAATAATTTTTTGGTGAAACAAATAAACAACAACAAAAAGTACATGTGAAGAGCTGACTTCCCCCTTACTACAAATAACCAAGATGTCCGATGAACTACAAAATCTACAGTAGTGACAACAGACTTTTTCTGTATTGGCCTGATGAGCAGTCAGGAAGAGGGGGTTCTGATAAGTCCAGGCACACTGCCTGGATCAAGCATGCTTCACAACAGAGAAGCGTGAGTAATTTACTTATTAAAGAGATAACTGTAAGGATTGATACAAACAGACAAGCATAAATCCTTCAACACCCCCCAAAAAATAAATAAATAATTAAATAAATTCTTCAGCACAAGGACCAAATGCTTGGTGTGGCAATCATAAATGCAAACATAAGCAAGACGCTCTAGGTTCAGTTTCTTCAACTTCCAAGCCTCAGCTTGCCCTTTCTGTCCTTAAAGAAGATGACAGCCCCAGGTGCAACAAAAAGTGGCTGCAAGGGGAAGGTTTTACTTAGAGATACTTCCCGTTTATACTGAATTTACCACAGAGGAAGCTGAAAGGAAATCTCAGTGACTACACTAATGTGGTCTTCTCCACACAGATGCAGGGCCCACCTAGGGAATGCCAGGACTTCAATTTGACTTGATTGCACTTTAGGTTATCCAAACAAAGACAAATTGAACTCATAATTACCCAAAATGTCCCTCCTGAAATCATTTTTCTCGTAGTTCCCACAAATGCAGTGGGAATGGTACATTTTTTGTGATGCTGGGAACGTGGAACACCATCTTGGAGACCTCCATTTTACTTTTCTATCTTTTTTTTTTCACTGCCATCAAATAAGAAATATAAGCTAAATGATTAGCGGTGTGAAATGATTGTAGGAAGAGAAACCTGAGTTAATGGGTAAATTGAAAAATTATTCTGTCGCTGGCCATCAAATGCATCTATCAACTTGAAAGAAAACAAGAAAAAAAGAATCCAAATAAAGAGGGAATTCAAGCAGTTCTTCTAGTAGAAGCTCTTGTATGGTTCTTGGGACTGGATCATTCATAGCTTTTGGAAACAGTTTCCTGCTTCCCCAATGCTTTTATTTTGTGTGTTCTCACGGGTTGTGAAAATTGTTTTCCAAGCACTATTTGGCCATAATGACCAGGTTAGTACTGATTATGCTCGCCTGTCTATACGTTTGTCAGCTCAAGAAATTCACAGATAATTGTCATAATGAGCAGAAATCGACTTCTGGCACAGCTCTTCGAACCACAACGCATTAGAAAAACAACCCTCTTTGCAATAACCAGTTCTGGGCATCACTCATTAAAAAAGACTAGTTTCCTGTTTTTCTCAAAAAACTTCAGAGTGTGGGTATTGCTATTTTTCACCCCACCCACACCTTTTCTCTGTAATTGTTGGAAGATTTGGTGCTGTAAACACCTAATCACGGGCATTTTTTAAAAATATATTACAGCCCCAGGTTAATTTTAGGTCACAGATGTCCTTTCCAAACCCTGAACACACCTACGCAAAAGCCTGAGGGAAAAAAGAGCTTTGGGCACTCTTTGGGGGAGGGGTGTACCATAGGAGAAAGAGGTGTCTAGAATAGAGTGACAGTGTCCTCCTGGAAAGAGAATCTAGGCCCTGGGATTGGGACAGGTGGGACAATGGTACTTCCAAATAGACTGAATACTGCAGAGGGACTCTAGAATGTTCTTATTTCACATGGCAGCAAACTTAGTGCCCTGCCAGACACACATCATTTCATTTGTACCAAACTATTCCTCTCCCCTTCCTTGAAATGCTAATTCCTTTCTTCCAAGAGAAGCTCTAACTGAATCTGCTCAGAACTGCACGGTTCTTCCTTTTCCTAACCACATCAGGTCCTTACTACAATACACACACACACACACACACACACACACACACACACACACACCCCTACTGTAATCCAGACCCACCCACACAATTCACATTCCTGGTGCCAGACCACACAGATACACAGATATACATGCAAACATACCATATCCCAGCTTCAATGCAGACCACACAAACACACACCGCATTCTTGCTGCAATTTATACCACATACATGCACACACCAAGGCTCAGATGCGATCCAGACCACACACACACACACACACACGCAAACACACACACACACACCCCAAACCCCATATCCCTGCTGCAATCCAGACTCCCTCAACACACACCCCACATCTTTGCTGCAATGTCAACAGCACACACCCCAGTCCATACTACAATCCAGACCATAGGAACACATTTAATATACACACACTATGTCTCTGGTGTAATCCAGAATACACACAAACACATACACATCAGGTACCAGCTGCAATCCAGACCACAAACATACAGACAGACACACACATGCATACATACCACTTATACAAACACACACACACAGTAGCAAAGCACGTGTGTTGGAAAACATGATATTATCTATCTCCTGTTCCAGAAGAGAAGCTTCTCAGGGGAAGCAATCCTGCCTTATTACAGGCCTCTTGACAAGTTTCTGGGAAATAGCAGGTGACCAATTAACATTAATATGCCTCTATGGAAACACTCCTCCACGAACGCCATTGGTGTTTACTCTCATCTTTCTTATGGAACCTGTCATCAACAGAAAGTTCAGCACCTTATAAATTGATCAATAAATTTGCTAGAAGTTAAAGAAATCATTCATAATAGCCTGCTGTGGGAGGTATTCTGCAGAGCTGTAGAAATAAAGATAGAAGCAGAGCCCAGATTTCTGTCCATAAAGGTCTCCGACCATCGTCAAATATTGGTCACTACAAGAAAAACTATTCTCAGCCAATAGTTTATGATCTGTCTCAATGCATTTGGACTTAATCCCAGAGCCCAGGGGATGGCTCAGTGGTTAAAGACACCTTTCTTGCAAATATGAGGTCATGACTATTGCCTGGTGCTTTCTAAATACACAGAGCACAGACCCAGGAGCCCTGCTGCCAAGGATCCTGCAAGCCACAAAGAGTATGTGATCTCTAATGCACATTAAGTATTAGCTCTATAACTACAGTATGCAACCTCTCACAAGCACTACAAACTACAAATGTTGAAACATTGCAGGCAGGAATAAAGCCCCAGGCAATTAAATAGGTGAGCACCACAAAAGTGTAACCCTGCAAGAACTAATATCTAATGGCTGAGTCCCACTTGCTGTCTCTCGCTTTTCTGCTGCACGTTTTGACAAGAGTAACAACAAAGGCTTAATCCACATAATGTTGTGAAACTAAGACTTGATACTTTTTTAAAGGAAGTCAAAAATAAAATGTTTATTGCAATCTTGCTAAACAAGAAGTTGAGGTAATATCCTTAGAAAGTCACTGAAAGGGAAGGATTCAAACCAAACTCAAACTCTTCCTTTGGGTGAAACTGCACAATAGAGAAAAAGCATAAACATGTTTTTCCCTAGTCTAAGTTCTCCTTTCAAAAGAAAGGCAGAAATTCAACAGACTGAATGTCCTCTCAGAGCTATGATTTTCTGCATTGTAAAGGGAATAAAAAAAAAATCTCTGAGACATTTGACTATATTTAAATAGACATGTTGATTCCTTGGGATTCCCACTCATGGGAAGAAGAGCCAAAGACATGGAAATTTGAATAAGCTCCTAAAAGTAGAAAAATTAATAAATGATTCCTATCATGTGTTTCAAAATGTTATTAATTATATGTACTTACACAATATTACTCACTCATCATCACTAGTTACTGACATGCCTAACCCTTGTAGTAGATCTTATTTCTAGCAAATTTTGCATCTTTTCTAGGTAATGAGCAGCATTTTAAAAATAAGAACCATTTTATTAAACTTCTAAAAGCTTTATTTATCATACAAAAAAATTTTTTAAAGAAGCAAGTTAAGCCAATCATCATTCCATCAAGAAACTGGATTGATGTCAAGGAAATAAAAAAAATCTATTTATTACATGTATACACCAGATAACTGAAAAGCACCACAGAACCACACACCAACAATTGCCAATGAAGGCAACACAAAGAACATATTCAATTGCTGAAGTACATTTACAAAGGAACATGGTGGTTGGGAAAACAAAGCCTCTTTGCTTCTGTACATTTGGAAATAAACAAAATCATTGTTGTATCTTACTATGACAGAGCAGTGAAATCTTCCCCTATTCATTGACAGATCAATGACAATAGACATTCCAATATTAATACTCAGGGCTGATCTATATAAAGCAATTTCTGATAGAAATCTCTAACATCTATACTAGAAGCTTTAGGTGCATAAATCACAGTGTCTACCTAAGAAAAATGCTTTGTGTCATATTAATCTTCTATCTAACTCAATAGCATTTGAAATCTAAGCCATCTGACCAGTCCAACAGAATTCTAGCTTTGGCAAATGAAATCGATAAAGTGGAATAGCACCACATAAATAAGAACGATTTTCAGAAGACACAGATGACACATATTTTAGAGTCAGGCTGATGCTAAAAATATAATATTCAAAAAAAAAAACACAGAAGCTCTGTTTAGGCTTTCTTTCCAACTCGTCAATAACAGTCCATGAAAAATAACAAATCATGGTTTTCACAATACCTCACTTCTAGCTTTATCTAGCCATGTTTAACATATTTTGAGAACTTCCTCTTTAGTAAAAACTGGGACAGATGTTAGGATTGTATAAGAAATAAGCTACAATTCTTTCTATGGACAATTTCACATGCAAGGAATTGTGGCCAAGTCTCTAAACACACACACAAGCAAAAATATTTGTTTAAATTTGTTTAAATTTCATTCTTATTGCTTTATGTTACTTTTGTTCCAGTGTGGAGAAATATTTATATTGTTTTAACTCAAGATTGCATTTAAAAAGCTTAGAAGGTTTTTTAAAATTTTAATCAGGCCTGGAGAGATAGCACGGCAGTAGGGCATTTGCCTTGCAAGCAGCTGATCCAGGACCCATCGTGGTTCAAATCCCAGTATCCACTGTGCCTGCCAGGAACTATTTCTGAGCACAGAGCCAAGAGCAATCCCTGAGTGAGTGCAGACAGATGTGACCAAAAAAAAACAATTTTTTAATCAAACCTATATGATTGACTTTGGCCTCTGTTATTGGAAAGATCACCCAAGTTCTCCCTGCACCCTAGAATGAGGAATTCATGCACTCTTCATTCTGGTCTTTCAGTCCAGAGCTAGAGGGGCCTTCACAGGCACACTCCCTCCCTGCTCTTCTTTCTAGTAAAAAAGATCCTACAGTACCCTTCAATCAAGGTCCCCAAGTATAGCCTAAAATTCAGGATTAGGAAAATCACTCAGAATACACCTCTTCCTGACAATTCACTCCTAGCAGTGCTCCTTAGCTACTGCTATTACTTCAAATATGCTACATATCAACTCAGCTTCTGTTACTCAGAAAGAAAAATACCTAGTTTCCAAGAAAAACATTTATAAGTTGATAGGCACAAAGAGCACACAGAGACTGGAATCTTTATAGCATAATACTTGTTTACTCCATTGTCTTCTAAATATTTGGTAAATTCTAGGTAGGTTCATTTGATTTATATACTTCAACTAAGTTCCTTTATTATAAAGCTATTGCCATTCCTTTTTTAAAGAATTGCCTTTTATGGCAACTATGCCCTTTAGTTCAATTCATACTTAAAATCAATACAAAGAGGGTAAAATTCGTTGTACAAAATCTGTCACTCATGTAGAACACACTTAATCACATCTTTTTTAGTATTCTCCTAAAAGAGCAAATTCATCAAAACTGCAAATTACCTCCCAAAGGTGATTCTCACCTTATACAATAACATGTGTGTGTGAGTGTGTGTGTGTGTGTGTGTGTGTGTGTGTGTGTGTGCTTGAACTTGGAAGTGAAAAATAGATACTCCAAAAATAGCTTCCTCTGACTTCCTTGCTCCAAAAAGAGTTTTGTTACTGCCTTTGGGGAGGGGGTTAGTTTTTAAAAGTCCCTCATAGAAAATTAGTAACATTTACATTACATTAATAACATTCAATCACTATTGAATCAAATCTGTGAATGATTTTCATGCATCTAATATGCTTTAATTTTTATAAATCAGAATAAAATTTAAGCTGTAAGAGGTGGTCAGAGATAGCACAAAGGGCTGGGTGCTTTGCTTGCACATGACCAGTTCAGGTTCAATTTCCTGCATCCTATATGAGCCCAAACACAGCCAGTGTTTCCGAAGTGAAGACAGAGATAAACCCTGATCACTGCTGGATGTGGTCCCAAAGTAAAAACACACACAGAAAAGAAGGTTTGCAACAGATAACCTATAAATTCCAATTTTGTTTTCTACTGAACTTCTAGTTGCTTATTCAGTTAGGATGTAGTGTGGTGTCCACGATGCTGTCAATAGCATCATGAGGAAATACTGAAAGTGATTTTTTTAATTCCAGTATAGCATATTAGGGTACTTTTCTTGCATGCAACGGACCTACGCTTAATCCTCAGTTGGTCCCCCAGCTCTTCCAGGATTGATCCCTAAGTGCAGAGGCAGGAATAAGCCTTGAAAACCTCCAGGTGTGGCTTAAAAACCAAAATCCTAATTTCATTAAAACTTTTTTGAAAACGTTAACTTCTAACAAGTGAAGGACTTCTAACAACTGAGATGTGAGGAGTTGGAAAAACTCTCAAGAATTTGTGTTACCATTAGTTTTCTATTTAACTTGCATAATTAATACAGTGATACTTATTAAGTGCATAAGAACCCACCACCCCCTTCACTTGCAGCTTAATTAGGTGATTGACTTCAGGCATACTATAAATTATAATGACAAGTTAATTACTCCTTTAATATGCACACTTGAAAGATTTATAAACAGGAATAGAAGAACCCGGTACATTGTTGAAAAGAGGCACACCAACTGAAATGAAGCAAAGCCCAGGGTGACTATAGAGAGGCACTTCTTACAAGATATGAGACAGAGCTGAATCAGAAGGGGATTTACTTCGATAAACAAGGGCCCTATTGCCTCTCAAGTTAGGAACCGCATTACAGACTTCTTTAGAACCTTAACTGTCTAGATCTATTGAAGAATCAAAACCCTCATGTTTATATTATGCCAGCTATGCAACAGCACTTTCCCCAGCAGAGACCTTCATTCACATCCTCCCTTTAGTTAGCTGTAACTGTGACAATGTCAACTTCATCCAAGTTCCAGTTTCCTCATTTCCTAAAGGAAAGACCTACTTTGCAAGGTTGCAAGGAAACTTTAAGTAGGATGGCATGTTGTTAAAGAATTAGTCTCTGCCTCTTACTACTTCTAGAACATACGCAGCATTTGATTCTCCTCATGTTCCCTCATCAATAATATGGCAATAATACAGACACTGCCTCTAAAGCTTAAAGAAAACTAACCCAGTTGCACTGCATACTCCGCCTGGCCCACAGAAAATATTCAGTAAATATTAGCTTTTAATAAATCACTGAGCATCACGACTGCCATACAGTTCCTGTTCCCCAGACTCTAGACTCACAGATATTCCCAGCAATAAACTTAAACTGTTCCTGAATCTCCACTTCTGCTGTGATGTTTTCTTTTAGATCCTAGGAAAATTAATTTCTCTATTATCCCTTTATCCTATGCCTGTAAATAACTGGGTAAGCACTTATCCTTAAATTTAGAGAACACAAATATTATTAGTTGGGGAGACTTTTCATAAGGTACCAACAGCCTTAGGAATCAGAAAATACTCTCGGGAAACAAACAGATCATCTGAAAAGCAACAAACACTCTGATCTTTATGATAATAAAGATAATTATTGGGAAGACTGGATATATAAAGGATATGTTGGCATAAATAGTTATAGGTTGTGCACTGCTGTATAAAGGGGTCTCTGTTTATCTATAAAAATGTTTCTTCGGGCCCGGAGAGATAGCACAGTGGCGTTTGCCTTGCAAGCAGCCGATC
>PVKC010036756.1:0-13151 GCA_004027635.1 Crocidura indochinensis
GTTGGTTTGGTATGGAGACTACTCCCATATCAGTGTTCTGGGGACCATGTGGTATCACACAGAATCCATAGTTCCCATATGCAAAGCATGTGGCCCAGCTGTTTGAGCTAACTCCTGAAGCCCAGAGCCCACATTCTTGTTTTTGTTTTTGTTTTTGGGCCACACCCAGTGACGCTCATGGGTTACTCCTGGCTATGCGCTCAGAAGTTGCCTCTGGCCTGGGGGACCATATGGGGCACCGGGGGATCGAACCTCGGTCCGTCCAAGGCTAGCACGGTAACGCAGGCACCTTACCTCCAGCACCACCGCCCGGCCCCCAGAGCCCATATTCTTAACTGCAGATACAAAAAGAAATATACTCAGATGGATTTTAAGTGTACTTTTTATCAATGATGGCAGCCCTGATCTCTTATTAAATAAATGAGAAACTTTGTGAGAGAGGAGGAAGAATCTAGAAGATTCTAGAGAAGAGCAGTGCTACTGCCTACAGGCCACGTGGGACACTTGTAGGAGGCAGAGGACAGGAAGTGCACCCAGAAAGGGATGAAACTGGCCCTCAGGAGCTTCTGGAAGAGAAACCACTAGGCTGCCTGCAGAAGGAACTGCAGAGGGGTGTTGCGACTTTAGAGCCATTGTTCTAGGAAATGAGGGGTGAAGGGGTTCCAGGTCCCGGAAGGAGATATGGGAACAGTTCAAGCAGTGCATGTTGAGGTCAGTGGATTATCAGGGTTATCTTGACTGCCACTTCCTTTCTCTGGTCTTCCCTGCCCTCTCCTCCAAAACATTAGTCAGCCCTTTGTCCCCAGGAGCCTCTGTCAGATTCGTTGATTTCTATGGCTTGGGCTGCACCTCTGCAAATACCTGTCCATGTCATTCTGCAAAGGATGCAAAAGTCAGGTCATGCCTGACTAGTCTCTTGCAAACTTTGTTTAGCATACTAACAAGTCTCCCAGCTCAATGCCCTCACCTTACCATAATAGCAACACACCTATTGCAAATGCTTTCCTGCCAGCATTTTTTTCAGTGTCAAGGTCAGAGGCAAAGTCTAGATTTTCATTGTCCATTAAGATGGAGGTCAGATGGCATAGCAGAAGAGCCATGCTCAACAGCTTGGAGACACACATGGTAGTCTTCTCCTGGCTCTCACAGATCAAGTCAGGTATCTTTCCTCTTGACTTGGTCCAAAGCAGCTAGGTCTGAAAGCTTAGAAAATGGTGCTTTTATTTTTATTACAAAAGCCTTCTCACTTTATTTAAACACAAGAGTCATTCTCCAGTTGACCCTGCTGAATTTTGACACTGCTTTTTGTTTTCCCCCTTCATCAAAACAAAACAAAAATGTGCTATATTCAATTTACTCAGATACAAGACATTCCCACCTAAATTCTACCCCATGCCATGAGCACACATTTTGAGTTCATTGGGTCAAACCCTATGATTATCCCTGACTCCTCTTTTCTCTCCACTTCTTAATCCACACAAAAGGTCTACAACGTGGACCCATAACCCTGCCACTTCTCACCATCCTCACTACTGTCTACCACATCTCTTCTCCCTGCCTCCATCACTGCATCTCTCCAGACTCTTCTTCAGTTTTTTGTGGTTTTTGGGTCACACCTGGCAGTGGTCAGGGGTTACTCCTGGCTCCATGCTCAGAAATTGCTCCTGGCAGGCACGGGGGACCATATGGGGCACCGGGATTCGAACCAATGACCTTTTGTATGAAAGGCAAATGCGTTACCTCCATGCTATTTCCCGGGCCCCCAGACTCTTCTTCAGAGAGAGAGAGGAGTTAAAAGACTCCTTGGTTAAAGGTCTTTTACCATGTTCTCCTTACGTCTCTGATGTTGTCTTCATCCCTTTGTATCACCTCACTGATCTTTAATGAGCCAGAAATGGGCTGAGTTCACTTTTGCACTTGTTCTCTGGCAGAGGACCACATCCTCCCCTGCATGCTCATTATCTCACATTATTTGGGTGCTCTAATATTATTTTATCAATGAGTTTGCTTTTATTAAAATTCTATACTTCTCTATGTGTTCACTTTTATTTGTAACTCTCTAGTACCACCAGGTCTAGTACTACTACTCTCAACAAAAGTGTTAAATGAAGTTGGGGCATCCAGCCATTATGACATTATGAGACAATGTACAAGAAGAAAAGGCAAGAAAATGGCATTTATTCTGGATCTGATCATTTCGCGTCAATAGTCAACAGTTCTATCTATTCACCTCTTGGTTCTGAAAAAGGTAACCACCTACCCAAGCCATTGCAACATGAGCTTACTATTATTTTGGGTTTGGGTGAAGGCCACACCTGGCATGGCTCAAAGTTTACTACTGGACTTATGCTCAGGAATCATTCCTGGGGGTGCTCTGAGGACAATATGTAGGGCTGGGGATGGAATCCATGTTGTCCATGTGCAAGTACTTTGCCTTCTACTATCTCTCTGACATGGGTTTACTATTACTCAAGATATTTATAATTGATTGATAGACTCAGGGCTGGAAAAGTGTAAAGCATACATGTTTGCTTTACATGTGGCTCACCCTGGTTTGATCTCAAGCACCACATCTTCCCCCCAAACACCACTGGGACTGTGTTCCCCCAAGCACAGGCCTGAGATAACCCAAACCTCTCCCTCAATACAGTTCTGATCACCTCATTCAGTGTTTGACAGGGCTGAAAGAAATGCATGTGTGGGGGAAGCCACTGACCTGAAAGTTGACAACATGAAGAAAACCAAAGGGGTGATGGTCTCAGGCTTCAGAACTTGACAGACACTGGGAGAAGGCCAGCTCCCCACTACAACTGAGCAGTGCTTTATGATGTCACCCATGACATCATAAAGTGAGTATTGGTCCCAGTGCCTCTCCTGTGCACACTTAGAAATTCGGCTTATCTATCTTTTCTGTCTATGATACATATCTATGCTGATACTCAAACACCATCCTCACAGGAACTCTGAATCAGGCACTTAAGGTTGAAGCATTCTGAAACAAGCACTGTATATACCTTGCTCATAGGCCTATGCTCTATAGATATGCTGTCTACTAGTTTCCAGTGTCTGTATAAGGTATGGCTAATGGACCAATGAGGCACTTCATATTCATGGGGAAAGAGATAGCTTTTGCCAGGATGTTGAGATGATTGTTCGTTCCACTGTTCTAAGTTGATATACCCATACATGAAAATAAACTCTAGATGAAGAAAAATGAAAACATATACATACTAGAATAAACTGTGGTTGGGGGACAAAAAGGGGATTTGAATGGTTGAACACCACATGGTCCCCTGAACACCACTGGATTTGGCCTCAACTGACAAGATATTTTCATCATATCAGTATGGAAAAAGCTACTCTAAGCATGCTATAAAACTCAAAAACTCCAAAACTATATACATTTATTATATGAAACTTTTGTTTGTTTTGGATCACACCTGATGGTGATAAGGGCGTACTCCTGAATCTGTTCTCAGGATCACTTCAGATGAGATCTGGGACTATATGGAGTGCTAGTTTTCAAACCTTGTTTGGTCATGTGCAAAGAAAGTGCCTTATCCACTGTACTATCTCTCTGGCCAATTAAAATGTAAAAATTTAAATGGTAAAATAGTGAAAAGAAGCATCAAAGATTAATGACAACTTAGGTCATATGTTTCATGAGATATACAATAGATAATAGGGTAAGAGGCAACATACAAAGAGTTATTGAAAATCACATAGTAAAAAAAAGAAAATCACATGGTAATTCTTCCTCCTTGATCATTACCTAACAGGTTTGCCTTATGAAGTTATGACTACACAACTCTAGTAGACAATGACAGATAGGTTTCTAAGATCTTTCTACTGCCAAATGCCCAAGAAAATTGCATGCACTTTGCATCTGTTTGTCAACTGTAAAAGCTGCAAATATTTTTGACCACTTTGGGAGATAACTGGAATCTAAACATAGTCAACATTTTCACTCTGGTTAGTGAATGTAGAATCTGTTTAAGAAATCTGTGCATGACAAAAGACCATTATCTCCTAGAATGCTGCTTTTGTTCTGTTTTGTGGGGGGAGGAAGCATTAGTTTTATGGTTTTGAGGAAGGGCATACCTGGTAGTTCTCAGGCCTTATTTCTGACGTTCAGTGATCACTCTTGGTAGTGCTCAGGGGACCATACACAGTGCCAGGTACTGAACCACAGTCAGCTGTGTGCAAGACAAGTACCTTAATCCTTGTACTCTCTCTGGCCACACCACAAAGTTTTATTATTTACTAGTCATAGAACTTAAACTCATCTGGAACTGATTTTTTTTACTTTTGTATAGTGTAAGGAAGGGCTTAAGTTTCACTGTTTCATATGGATTCCAGGTTGACTCCTCTAGAGAACAACTTTTTAGGCAGAAATCAAGTATTCACATATGTGTATGATCACACATATGTAGGTCTACTTATGGACTCTAATATGTTCTACTGGTCTGTTGTTTATCCATGAACTGATACCATTTTTTGATATTTATTATGAATTTATAATACATTTTACTATAAGTAATAGTTTGGACTTTCACATTTCCACATGCTTGAATTCAACAAGAAAAACATTTATGTTAGAATCTATACTAAGATTGTGTTGAGTCTAGAGATCAACTTGAGAATTAAGGGCTGGAGAAATAGCATTGAGGTATGGCATTTGCCTTGCATGCAGAAGGACGGTGGTTCAAATCCCGGCATCCCATATGGTCCTCTGAGCCTGCCAGGAGCGATTTCTGAGCATAGAGCCAGGAGTAGCCTGTGAACACTGCCAGATGTAGCCCAGAAACAAAAAAAAATTGAGAATTGATATATCTGTATAATACTAGAAATTCCCATCATTGAATATTGCATATCTCTTCAATTAGATCTTTTGAGATGTTTCTCAATAAAATTTCCTATGGGTTTCATAACTTTCATTTCTAAGTATTTGTTATTTTTGATGGAACTATAAATGCTACCTTAATATATTTATTTTGCTTTCTAACATTTTTGTTGCTGCATACATATATAATTTTCATTCTAAAATAACTTATTAATTTGGGTAGCTTTGTCACAGACTTACTAGTACTGACACTAAGGAATCTTCTGAGGTTCCTTGAAAGGTGTATGCACAGAGTTGGCAATGGGAAACAGAAGCCAAAGATTAAAGGTGGGCTCAAGTTCTGTTCCATTTATTCAAAGCAAAAGATGAAAAACTTATACTCAATTTCTTGGCAAGGCATATTTTCAGACAAAACTAATTTATCAAAAAACACAGGGGCGGACCCGGAGAGATAGCACAGCGGTGTTTGCCTTGCAAGCAACCGATCCAGGACCAAAGGTGGTTGGTTTGAATCCCGGTGTCCCATATGGTCCCCCGTGCCTGCCAGAAGCTATTTCTGAGCAGACAGCCAGGAGTAACTCCTGAGCATGGCCGGGTGTGGCCCAAAAGCAAAAAACAAAACAAAACAAAACAAAACAAAAAAACACAGGGGCAAATTGTTCAAGGCATTTTCTGACGCAGGGAAGTTTTACACTCTTGAGCCACTTTTACTATCTGAGGTTTTTAGCTAGCAAGGCCAGTTCCCAGTGACTGATGTTATTTATTATTTTAGCCTTATTTCAGTTCATGCATTCTGAACTGGGGCCTGAAAATGTTAACCCTTGATATGACTGCATGTAGGGTAACAGCTAAGCTGGAGTTGAGAGTAGTAATTATTCTCTAAGACTAGAGAATACTTGAATCTATGCAAAAGTTCCTAAAAATGTGTGTTGATATAAATCTGAGTAATCTTTAATAGAGGCTCTAAGAAAAGTAATAATTATTCGTAAGACTAGATAAAGGATACTTGAATCCACACAGATGTTAAATCTGAATAATATTTAGCATGTTAACTGAAGTAATGTCTCAAATAATATTTATGCTATATCCCCCCCTTTTTACTGAATGCCTCACAGAAGGCAACCAAGGTTTTTTTCAGAGCCCCAATGCCTGTGAGTATAAGTTATTCCCCAAGAATCCTTTCTTACAGGTGCTTTTCAAATGGCCTCTCTGTGAGTACAGGCAGCTTTGAAAAGTTCCTTCAATAGTAGACAGATTTGTAGCTGTAGTAGCTACCTCCCTCAGGTATCAGAGGCATTTTCAAACTTGGTGCCTTCTTAGTTCTCAGGATTGGTTTACACAGGGAATGATGTAACATAGCTTATCTGTAGATTTTGAATTTTCAACATAGACAGCCATTTGAATCTAAAAACAATAGCAATTTATTTCTTTGTTTAAAACTCATGTAGCATTGAGCGACTTAATGTTGTTAAGATGGTGATACATCTCCCTGGATAGAGATAAGCTTATTTTAATATGTAGTTTTCAGACTATAGTTTTGGAGGGGCACACCCAGCAGTGCTCAGGGGTTACTCCTGGCTCTGCTCAAAAATTACTTCTGGTAGGCTTGAGGGACAATATGATATGCCAGGGATTCAACCTGGATCAGCTGCAGGCAAGGCAAAATCCCTACCTGCTGTGCTATCACTCCAACCCCAAGATTTTTGAGTTTGAGTTGTTTGATAAAATGTTGGTGACTAAATTTCATTTGTTTGCTTAACGTTCTAAAATCCATTTGTCAGAGGTGAGTGAATCTTCTCATTCATCTGGTAATTAATGTGCTATGATCTCAGCAATCTTCCACAGGCTTCAAGCAGCATTATTAAATGGCACGTTCTTTCTGGAGTTAGCAACTGTAGCGTCCAACAGACAAGACACAATCTCGTTCTTCACATCAACCTGGGAACTGAACATTGGCCTCAGGCTAGACTTCGTTCTTGTTGAAGATTCCATTCTTTTGATGGCTATTTTTTCATCTCAAAACAATTTTCTCCCATTGTTGCATTTGATGGCATTCACTCTGGCACTTTTGCCAGCAGCATCTCTGTTTATGTGATAAGCACAGGACACCTGAGATTGACCCTCTGAACACATTTGCGAGCACAGCTTGGTCAGATTAGGTGCTGTGTGCACAAAGGCTGTCTGTATTGATGAAACCCAACCGACCAGCTCTGCATTTCTCTGTCTCTTGTGACACCAGCTCTCCCAGGACCAAGGCAGCATTTCAAGTCCTCTTCACTATATGTCTCATAATGAAATCACCTTGTAGTCTGAGCTAAGTGTAATCTGATTTCTAACCCGGTCACTGGGTTTTCTCTAGTGTCCACCGTATTTGTTAATAGCAGTATTTATATGCTTAATTTTAGAGACAAAACATGGCTGTCAAAGGCATTTATTTGTATGTTGTCAATGTTTATTGAGCAAGTGAGGAGACTAACAGTAAGACAAAAGGATGTGTTCCCCGATCACAGGAGAAACAAAGATGTGGCAGTTACTGGAAAAGCATGATAAACACAATCCTGAAATTAATTGTTAGGCTGGACACCCTTTCACAGGAGGCACTGTGTTGTCTTTTGGACTAACTTCTCTATAAGCTATCAAACAGAACAAGTGAGTGGTTTCTGTCAAACAGCCTGTGGATCACAGACTCTCACAAGACTATAAATCATCAGGTGGAGATTATGAATATACAAATACTTTGTAGCCTCCCCATCCCCAGGTCAGATTGGGGTGAAGCAGGATTCATAGACAAAGTTCTAGCAAGGAACGACCAATGTTACTGTTCTCTGGATTTCTCTGAGATGCTGGTAATTTTCTTAGGCTACGAATACCAGTTATTCAGTTCAGGTCACAAATTTGGGATTGTGCCTCCCCTTGCTCCCTGATACAGCTTGGTAGATAGCCTTGGCAGTGTGTTAGGTTAAGGGTCAGAAGCAGCAGCCTCTGACAATAAAAAAAAATGATGTCCTTTGGAAGTCCATTATGATAGTTTAGTTTCTGTCACTATACATTTGTGAGGGTGGTTTGGGCCACATCTTGTGCTACTCAGAGGTTCTTCCTGTCTCTGCACTCAGGAATCACTCCTGGCAATACTCAGGGGACCCCCGGGGATGCTGGAGATTGAACCAGGGTGGGCAAATGCCTCCTTACCTGCTATCTCATCTGGGGACATTATCATTTTGTAGTAAAGCCTCTAATGCCCGTGAATTTGCATTTCAGCAGGGGGCTTTCTTGCAGTATTTTCATGAGACAATGGTGTTGAAAGGCACTTAACAAGCATATGGACTCTGAGGGTACTGGGATTTCAAGGGTTTGAGGGTGGATGTCTTGAGCTGCACAGAGATAGAGTTCCCCAATGTTTTGAGCTCACCTGCCCCCAGAAAGTTAAAGGTGAAACTTATTTATGCATAACATAAGGAAGTAAAAATCAGATATCATGCAGCGGTTCTTATCTCCATTGAACAGATGAGCACAGTGACTAAGTTTGGCCTAGGAGGGATGGTGGGGAGAATCCCAAGATGTGAAGTCCCCACACTGGGTCCTGACAGAGCAGGGAGACTTTTCCTGGCCGGGGTTGAAGCTGAATTTGAAACATGTATATACTGAATCTCTCCGACTTCTGTAGGGATAGTAACATCAGAGGCCAAGGAGTTGCCTCTCCTGGTCTACAGGTAGGATGGGCCCAAGGCAGCATGAATAGGTTTCTGAACTTTTTGGACCACTTTTGTTGGGGACCTAGGCTGGGTCTGCTAGGCGGCTGTACAGCCTAGCAGCTCAAGTCGCAGCGCAATGTTCTGAGCCCAGTTCTGAGGATGCACCCGGAGGAAGCGGGTCAGCAGTGGCGTGTCCAGAGAGTTCATCACAGCTGTGGTGGCGTCGTCATTGCCCTGAAAAACCTCCAACCAGAAAGACATTGTTAGTAGTGGAACAGGCACAAACCTGTGTCTCTTGGGCATTCCTTCATTCAGGCCTGTGGGGACGGTGACCAGAGTGCCCACCACCATCTGGAATGTGCACCCCCACTACCCCAGGTCTCTGCACATAGGCAGCATTGCTGACAGGATACAGAGTGGTGACACTGCTCAGGCCTCTCAACTTTTGCTGCTGCAGGAGCCCCACAGTGAGCACTCCCTAGCACCTTGGGCCAAGTATACCGATTTCTCTCCTGGTGGGGGTGGGGGACAAAATGGTGTTTAAAGCAGCCCTACACTTGGATGCAGAACAGAGAAGGCAGAGGAAGCCTCCTGCCACAGTGGGTGCTGGGTGCTGGCCCCAGCTTGGCCCCAACGTACCTCATTATCTAACCTTCCTGCCACCCTCTGGGACTGGTCTTCAGCAGGAAGCTGATGATGGGGCAGAGGTTGGGCAACATTAGGGAAGGGAACTCTAGATAATGGGGAAGAGAGAAAAAGTGCCTGCAAGGGTAGGGTGGGGTGGTGGAGAGAGAGATTGGGGATACTGGTGGTGGGTAGTAGACACTGGAGAAGGGATTGGTATTGGAACAATGTATGTCTGTAACTCAATCACATATATCTTTGTAACTTTGAAATTCATGGTGATTCAATAAAAAAAGAAAAAAGTAAGAAATAAGGGGTCAGAGTAATAGTACAGCATGTCGGGCCTTTGCCTTGCACATGGCTAACCTGAATTCAATCCCCAGCATTTTATAGGGTTCCCTGAGCTCATCAGGGATTGTTTATGAGTGCATAGCCAGGAGTAACTCCTGAGTACTGCTGGGTGTGACCCCAAAACACAGCAAAAGAAAAAAATTAAGACATTAGGAGGAAGGATTAAAAAAAGAAAATCCTGGGGCCAGAGAGATAGCATGAATGTAGGGCATTTGCCTTGCATGCTGAAGGACGGTGGTTCAAATCCTGGAATCCCATATGGTCCCCTGAGCTTGCTAGGAGATATTTCTGAGCGTAGAGCCAGGAGTAACCCCTGAGCACTGCCAAGTATGACCCCCCCCCAAAAAAAAACAAAACAAAACACAAAAAAGAAAATCCTCCATGATACTTCATGGTTTTAATTTTGGAGCCACACCCAGCATACTCAGGGCTTACTCCTGTCTCTACACTCTGAAATCACTCCTGGTGAGGTCGCATGGGGTATGAGAGATCAAACCTGAATCAGCTGCATGTTAGGCCAGTGCCATCCCCATTGTACTATTACTCCAGCATCCCTCCATACTACTTGGAATCAAACCTGAACTCCAGTCCTAATTTTGGTCCCAATTCCTGAACCACAGAACCTCCATGCCCCTCCATGTCTCTCCATTCAGGCACACATTGTACAGCGGTGCACATGAATAGCTCCTAGGCATGGACAGGTCTCAGGAGCACAGGCTACCATGCAGCTTTTCTGCTGCTGCTTCTGTTCCCTGGCCTGACCCTCTGGAATCTTTCAGCTCTAGTTAACTTATGCTCAGATCTCCAAGTGCCATGTGCAGAAAATCTGGCTTCTACCCCTGTACCACATAGGTCCAGGCATCACTAGCAGTAAGCCAGGCAGAGGCGTCCCCACAAACAAGAGTAAAATGCAGACTTTCCTGCTTTTTCTCTACCGAGCCAGCTCTGAACAAGAAACCTCCGGGTCCCTGCACTCGGTAAGATGGCCCCATCTGACCCACGTGGGGCCAATTGAGCCGGGTGATTGGGCACCCAGAGACTTTAAAATGAGCACCAGCCAGTCACTCAGCCACTTTCCTGCTTCTTCTCTACCGAGCCGGGTTCAAACAAGAAACCTCCGGGTCCCTGCATTCGGTAAGATGGTCCCATCTGACCCACGTGGGGTCAATCGAGCTGGGCGATTGGGCACCCAGAGACTTTAAAATGAACACCAGCCCACCAGCCAGTCGCTCAGCCTCTTTCCTGCTTCTTCTCTACCTAGTCGGCTCCGAACAACAAGGAACCTCTTCAGGTCCCCCACCCAAAAAGCGCAGCTGTGGAGCGAAGTGGAGCGGCCACGCTTAACTTGTAACCACTATCAGCAAGGGGACTTCTGAGAATTCTGTTTATGGGTGATTGTCCTTCCACTGTAACTTTACCTTGTCCTCTTTCTTTGCATCTTTGTTCTCATAATTAAAAATTTAAAAAAAGAGTAAAATGCAAAGAATTCTGTTTGGCTGGCCCACTGGTTCCTTTGTTTTCTAACTTCACTGCTTCTCATTTGTTTATCTACCTGTTCTAGTTCCATGTTTGTGAATGGCAGAGATCATAATCACTGCTCTAACTTCTTTTTTTTCTCCTGGTTTTGGGGTCACACTCAGCAATACCAGCAAGGGTTACTCTTGGCTCTGCACTCAGAAGTTACTCCTGGCAGGCTCGGGGGACCATATGCCATATATATTATATATATATTTATATATCATATATAATGTATATAGTATATAGGAGCTTATACATCTTCTGTTAGATTTCTTTCTCCTTAAGTTTTAATTCTGAAATGTTATCAACTTCAATCAACTCTTGAATCTTTCACCTAAGCTCACCAATTGTTTACTATCTTGATTCTTTCTTCCCACGCACATTTTTTGAACTATTTAAAAGAAAGTTCTAAACATTATGGCACTTAACCCCAATTACTTCAGCATGCCACACCTAAAAATGCTAAAAATGACATTACTTTTCTCTATAACCACAGCATGCTAGTATGAGCAACAAATAAAATATTGTTGTTTTTTTGTTTTTGTTTTTTTGGGGTTACACCCGGCAGCACTCAGGGGTTACTCCTGGCTCTATGCTCAGAAATCACCCCTGGCAGGCTCGGGAAACCATATGAGTGCTGGGATTCGAACCTATGACCTTCTGCATGCGAGGCAAACGCCTTACCTCCATGCTAACTCTCCGACCCCAACAAATAAAATATTGATACAATTTCATCTAATATTCATTTTTCCTGTTATCACAATGAAGTCCTTTACACAGGTTTCCAATCCTAAATCTAATAAAGTTCACACCTTGTACCTGCTTTATATTACTTTAAATCTCCTTTATTTTCATTTTGGTGGGTGGGGGGAAGTCATACCTGTCATATTCAGGTGTGTTACCAGCTTCGTGCTAGGGATCACTCCTAACAGTGCTTAGGGAGTCTTTAGTGTACACAGTGGAACCTGTAAATCTAGTATTCAAAGCATGTGCTAAAATCCATGGAGCCATCTCTCCACCCTAAAGTCGCTGTATAGGGGCTTGAACAATAGTACAGTGGGTAGTGCGCTTGTCTTGTATATAGTTGACCTGGGTTCAATATGCAGTATCATATGGACCATATGGTCTTCCAAGTCCCTCCAGAAGTGATGCCTGAGCACTGCCAGGTGTGCCCTCCCTAAATGTTCTTATTTGGAAGAATTCCTCATGTATGAAAGTCTTGTTGAGGGATATTTCATTTGGGTTGAGGTGTTCCATTTTTTCTCAGCTTTGTGAGGTTTATTGTGGGTGTGAAATGGAGACTTTCCTGATCCAAATTCCTTTGACTCCTAGCTTATGTTTTCTCCTAGCATACATGGATTCTGCCTGACATATGTATGCGTCTATTTTTATTGCGCTTGCAACTCATACCTGAACTGACTCTTGGGGACTTAGAGTAGCCATTTGTCTTGCTTCTCTGACTAGAGTGATCTGTATTGGTTGCAGTCAGCTCCAGATGAAGCCTCTGCACAGTGTGTCCTCTTGGGTTGCATATTTCTAGCTCATGGTCATAGCAGAGGCTCAAGACACTGAGTTAAACACACAAGAACATTTAAGCTTCTGTTTGGAAGTGGGATATATCAAGTCTACTCACTCTTTTAGGTTCAAAATGAGTCATTTGACAAATCAAAGACGAATGAAGTTTTCAAGTAAGGAGAGAATGAAAGTCAGGACTAAGGATGCCTTCTAGCTCACCAGCCATTTTCTACTCATTCTAAAAGAGGTGCATGATATGGGCAGGGCTAAAAGGTGAAGACCATTTAAGAAGTTCTTAGTTCAGAGCGCCCTCTACTGCTGAGAAAGTGAAGTGGAAAGTTCTTTAAGGGGGGGTTATGTGTCGTGTGATTTCATGATTCCTTTTTATTGGTAGTATTAGTATTATTAGTATTATTGGTTTTTCGGCCACACCCGGTAACGCTCAGGGGTTACTCCTGGCTATGTACTCAGAAATCGCTCCTGGCTTAGGGGATCATATGGAATGCCAGGGGATTGAACCGCGGTCCATCCTAGGCTAGTGCACGCAAGGCAGACGTCTTACAGCCTGCACCACCACTCTGGCCCCTATTATTATTATTATTATTATT
>PVKC010036757.1:0-13156 GCA_004027635.1 Crocidura indochinensis
TACATAGAGTAAGAATTGGAGAAAATGCCATCTCTTTCTTTGTGTATAGTTCTCCCTAAATCTCCACTCTTAAACCAACCTGGAAGTTTTCAGAATTCTTTGCCCTTTGGTAATTTATAAGTATTTTATTACATATAAATGATTAATTATATAACAAAATATTTATAATGAAATCAAGTTCTAGGTTCTCTGTCTTCCTGTTGGTCAAAGGATGGAAGTTCCAATTTAGTTTGTGTCCTGACAATCACCTCCCATCCCAGTCTTAGGTTCTTTACCCCAAATCTCTTCACCTAAAATTTGTTTATCTGCATAGCTGGGATGTAAAATTTTTTTTTATTAATCTCAATAGTAAAAACATGTAATTTTGAATATAGAGCTAGGATATTACCATTGTTGTAATAGTAGGTCATAAAATATAAGACATAGTCTTCATAGACAGCAATAGTTGGCAAAGACACTCTATTGCAGGTCACAAAGCTGATAATACTTATGTGCCATGGAAAAACACTTATTAAAACTATCACCTATAATATTTCAGAAGGCAAGTTTCATGCCAACAGATCACATGATTTCAATAGAATCACTTCAGAAAATTAAGGTATTATATGATTCTTCCAGCTATTTGAAAGACCACTAAGGAGATTAACTTGAAATATAGTAGTGGCAGGGGAGATGCCATGGCCCCAAGCCACTCTCAGGGATCTCTACCAGGGTTTCTGGAAAGATAGTCGCAATTATCCTATGTGCAATATTAGATTCAGGGCCCTGATATTCCAACTACATAATTGTTTTCAGGTTCTGTTGAGGAAGTCACTATATATAAAGTTCAAACAGAGCTTAGGGATTAATAAATAAACAGCATTTTAATGCAAAATGTTGGTCTAGATGAAACTAGATGGGGTTGTGGTTGATTATCCTTAGAAGTATCTAAAACCAAATACATCTTTAAGTGTTTGAGGTCTACAGAAATGAATCTTTAATTCCCCAAAGTAACTGCACATGTGTTATATATGGCACAGGAAATAGTTGGTGATCTTGTGCTGCTTTAAAGAACCATTCCTTGTGGCTAAATATCCAAACTGGATTCAAAATTTAACAAGCAACTTAAAAAACACACCTGTCCAGGTGGCATAGTGGAGGTGAAGGATGGGCAGAAATTGGGAACACTGATAGAAGGAAGCTGACACTTGGAGATGGCTTTTAGTGTTGAAGTATAAAAATCAACTCTAAATAACTATGTAAATCATGGTGCTTTAAGAAAATAAAATTTTTTTAAAAAAGTTAAAAAAATGCTCTTTATTATCTATTTTAAGCCAAAGGAAGTCAATGGACAAAAGATTTTCTAACAGGAAGCCTCATTTTTCTGTCCAAAGAAAAATTTTCACTGCCCAACAGAAAGTGGTTATCATTATAGACAAGGAGTTACTCTGGTTTTCATTCATACTTTTCCTGAATGGGAGTTTTTACTATGATTTTGTGACTCTTCACTATGGAGATAATGACTTGCAGATAACTCAGACTTGGGCATCTGTAACAGATCTAGTGGAGAGAGTTTTAAGCATCTAGAGTTATTAAATTTGAGCTGCATGTAGGAATGAGCTGCAACTTTAGGTTGTCTTTCTTGGGGATCATAAGGAGTTATCCATCCCTGGGAGAAGGGTATGCATAAAAGGAAAGTATGTATTAGAGAAAAGCAATTTACTCCATACCTATTTATCCCCTTTCCTTAGTACTAATATTTCTATGATATATCCTCATGTGTGGCTTCCTAAATAATTACTCCATTTTTAGCTCTTCTTTTAGTAAATAGGCTGCTTTAATTTTTCCTAATGGCTTGAGAGTATGAAGGTGCTGGGTGCTTTGTTGAAGCCATAAAAGGAATAGGTATGTTTTTGCCCCTAAAATTTCTCTCCTCTTCTTTTCTGCCGGCTTGCATATGTACATGATGGAAAATGGGAAAAGTTGGAACAGTTTTTTACACCTTGAGTTTATATCTGCTGATCAGAAGTGCCGAAGTGTCATATATAAGCAACCAGGCACTGTAGAATTTCTTACAGCCAGACTAAAGGGGGAAGGAATAGTTTAGTGTTTTATCATGATTTCTGTTTCAGGAGCTAAAATAGGAATCAAACATTTACAACAAAGCACTGTTTCTTCTGAAATGAAGATGTAAGTCTCTGACATATCCTCTTTAGGTTGGAGCTGTGGGAACATTAATAATGGTCTCAGAGTTGCTTCTACCTGCCCCAGAATGCCACACAGCCAGACTTCCCCAGCTGTCCAGCAACCCATGTTGAGGCCCCACGGAGGTGACAGGAGGCCTGGAGCTTGTTATTCTCTGACCTCACACTGAGCAGCCAATAGGAATGGCTGGTGTGGATGCTCCTGTGTCTTGCCCATAAATAAGCACCGTCTGTTTGAACTGTAGTGGTACTCAGAGTTGGCATGGCAGCACTGATCTAATTGAAAACAGGCCTGTGAACCCTGACTTCTCCTTAGGAAATACTCCAGCTGCCACTATGCACCTGTCTGCTGAAAAGGACTACCTTGTGCTTACCTGCTCAGTGCTTTGTCTCTGAACTGTCCAGACCCAGGTTTTTAGCACAGTCTGAATGCAAGCCATCAGCTGTCTTAAAAGCATTTTCTATCTCTACACACTTGTGAAGAAGGAAAATGCCTTTGGTCTCTGAGCTAGGGGAATTATATTAAATTCTGTCATCTCATCCCATGGATTTAAAACATGACAAGGCAAAGTATTGGAGAGAGTATCATATTTTCAATAAAAGGTTTCCATTTTCTCTGTGATTTTGTTAAGCCATGCAATCTGATGGTTATTAGGCACTATTTTTTTTTTTTTTGGTTTATCACTGGGAAACCTCATGCAAGTTAATTATACTCTTCTAGCCTTAATTGTTTAATAAGTAAAATGGGGATTTTTTTTGGTGATGAGAATGATTTTAACTTATTTGGGGGAAATCTGGGGGTCTGGGGATGTTGGTGGGATGGACTCCTGACTCTTTGGTCAGGTAGCACTCTTTGCAAAGTGCTCTTGGAGCCATATAAAGTTCAGGGAATTGAGCTAGGGTCTGATCAGCCCCATACAAAGTAAGTGCATTAACTCTAAGACTATCCTGCCCAGGACTGTATCTCGCACAAAATTCCTGTAACTCTAACAGCAACAGTTGATTTAGTGTAAACTCAGAATCACTGTGGGATTTTATTAATATTTTGTTATTATAATGATGGTGTAACACATATGTAAGCACCAAATCACAAAGTACTAATACTAGAACTCTGAGCGATCCAGAAACTTTTTATTACCATGATGATGGAAGCTAATTGATTAATTGATGATTTTATGGTGCATGTACATGAAAGTACAGTAAAGCAAACATATCTAACATCATTAACTCAGGGGACAAGTGACAGAAAAACTTTATAGATAAGGGCCCAAAGTGGTATCACAGTGGGAGGGCATTTGTCTTGCACTTGGCTAACCTAGGATGGACACGGGTTCGATCCCTGGCATCCCATATGGTTCCCTGAGCCAGGAGTGATTTCTGAGCGTAGAACCAGGAGTAACCCCTGAGTGCCACTGGATGTGTGGGTGTGACCCCCAAAACAAAAAAATGAATTTGTAGAATGACAATGGATTAATTGCCAAATTTAAGCTAAGTTTATTCTGGGACAAAAAAAATTGCTCATTTCATGGGGACTTATATTCTGATTGGGAAAGGAATCTAGTGGAAAAAACTTATTTTATTATTTTAAATTAATATCTTTATTTAGGTACCATGATTACAAACAAGTTTATAGTGGGGTTTCAGTTATAAAAATGCCCCCCTTCATCAGTGCAACATTCTCACCACCAATAATAAACATATTTATCATATGTTTATCATATTTATCATATGTTTATCTAGCATAGCTAATTTCCATAGTAGTTAGATGGTGTGGAATCCAGATTTGATCTTCAAAAATCTGATCTCTGAGACTGTGTTCTTTATGTGCAGACAATGCTTTTGTCCTGGCTAAAAAAATTTGTGACTAAATTAATAATTTATAAAATAAATAAATTTATTTATTAATCTCCTTCTTATAGCTCATAAAGGCCAACAATGTGGATCTTTTTGTTCTCTTTATTTCTCCAATATTATTTCCGTATTCAGACATGCACAGCATAGTGAGAAAGTAGATATCATAGTTGAAGCCTCCACCTTCTATGAGGAGGACTTGCAGATGCTATGTCTTACCTTTAGGATATGTTTCCATATTGGTGAAAAGTGGGAATAATTTTTCTGATGCTAAAGATTTTGGTGACATTGTTCTGATGACTTTGTGAATATGCTTGAGTACACTTTTGTTTTATTATATTTAAACATTTTAATTGAGACTATGGTTTACAATACTGTTAGTAATAATTCTAACACAACATCCATTAATGTGTCTATCTCCCTCCCCCAATGACTTCAATATTCTTCCCTCTCATCTCCTTAATTAATGGATGAGTTCACTCTCCCATTATGTTACCTCTGGACCTTCATTGCTACCTCAATATGTATTTTTAAGTCTCTAAGTTCTTTTAAAGGAAAAATGTTATGACTCAAAATAGAGTCATACATATCTGCTTGTAGGGTTTTCTATGAGCTTTGGAAGGGAACTAAAGTAAATTTTAGTGGGTTGAAGCAAGTGACAGTTGAGACTAGCTAAGTGGTTGGGTGGAGTTGAATTTGGAGAAAAACAGGATAGAAGTTTTTTTTTTTTTGTTTGTTTGTTTGTTTTTTGGGTCACACCCGGTGTTGCTCAGGGGTTACTCCTGGCTATGTGCTCAGAAGTCGCTCCTGGCTTGGGGGACCATATGGGAAACTGGGGGATTGAACCGCGGTCCGTCCTAGGCTAGCGCAGGCAAGGCAGTCACCTTACCTCCAGCGCCACTGCCCGGTCCCCAGGATAGAAGTTTTGAAAACATTTTATTTTATATTTAAAGCATCATGATTTACAAATTTATTCATATTGAGTGTTAGACATACAATGTTACAGCACCAATTCCTCCACCAGTGTCAACCTTCCCCCACCAATGTTGCCAGAGTTCATCCCTTCCCCGCCACCTCTTGCAATCTGCCATAGTTTGGTCATTAATGAATGGGTCAGATTCCAGTGTTGTTGACTATAGATTCAGTATTTAGTTCTGTCCTTTTTTAATACCATCAATGTACCTGAAACCCTTGGCTCCTCTCCCCTGTTATTTCATACCTGTCTTTCTCTTCCACTCTTCTCCTCCCTGTACACTGGGGTCAAGATTGTTCTAGACAACCCCCATTTAAACCGTTGTATTCCTTCATCTAGTTGTTCTAAAAAACATATGTTGTATCATCTGTATTTTTCTTTCTTCTGGCTACTTAATTTAATACAATATCTTGCAGTCTATACATGTTGTAGTGAATTGCATAGTTGTATTATCATGTTGTAGTGTATTACATAGTTGTATGTATTATCCCTTTGTATATATGTGTCACATCTTCATGATCCACATGTCTGTTTTTGGACATATAGGTTGATTCCAACTGTTAGCTATTGTACTGAGTGTTGCAATGAATAGAGATCTGCATACATCTTTTTAAATGAATGTTTTTCTAAACTTTTTAAAAGTTTTAAAACTTAAGCAAAAAAATCTCTATGACCTAGCAATTCTACTTGTTGGAATACCTCATAACACATAAAACAAACCTCATAACACAAAACATTAATTTGAAAAGATATACATATACTTTTGTTCATTGCATCACTTAATACAGTAATCAGTATATGTAAACAACCCAGCGTTTGATTGCATGATGGATAAAGATGGCCATAAGGGAGTACTATGCAGCTATAAGAAAGAAAAAAAACATTCCCAGTTAGCTTGAATGTTAACTGAAGGGATTCATGTCAAAAAAAGAAAATCAGAAGGAGAAGAAAACCAAGTAATCTCATATAACCATATAGTCAAGAAAAGCATATAATATATGGAATGGAGAAAGAGGAGACAGTATCAAACAATGACAAACCTTTGGTCCTGAATTATAAAACTGAGACTTTGAGTCATGAAAAGCTGAACTAATTGTCACATAGCAACAATGTGAAGGTCTTAGACACTTTGGGGTACAATAATATTTCACATCAGTACAATCAACACCAACATTAATACTGCATATTAGTTAATGTAACATTAATATTACATTAACATTTATACCAGTGCAATACACTAGAATTAATATGATCATAGCCAAATTTAAATTATAATAGAATACAATTTTTTAAATATTCAAAAAAGATTGGTGACTAAAAAGCTACTAGCTGGGTGGAGCATTAATACAGATACTCTTAAAATATATGAACCATCTTTCAGGCAGTGACAAGGAGTGGGAATAATTAGAATAGGAAGTGATAGAATATTGGGTAGTTTAGGAAGGGCAAATTAATGAAAATACTATTAGTATTTAGCTACTAGTAATAGTATTACTATTAGTAATGAATACTATTAGTATCAGTAATACTATTACTATTAGCTACCTTCTCTCAATCCCAACCTTGGGTGAACATGGCAGGACTCAGATACCTGATGCCTGTATCTTGTCAAGAAAGTCCTTTTGCTTCTTTATTAGCCATATTTTCAGTGATGGCTTAAGGTTTAATGCATACTTCCTATGTGTTCTCATATGAACATCCAGGTCCTTCTGACATTTAAGAATATTCCTTAAGAAATATAGAAGTAAATTATAGAGAGGAGACAGCATGTATTCAAGGACTGACAGATTTAGATTCATTGTAACTTTAGACAGTCAAGTAACCCCACTGAATTTTTCTATCTTAAGTTTTTTTATCTTAAGATAAAACAGTATCAGTATCTATTAGGAAGGCTTGTATGAGATAGAATCTATTGGTTATAGGACAGAGTGCTCAGCACAGTGTCTAGACTTTAATGTATGAATGATATTTGTCAATTATCCTAAATTTTATTTCATTTTATAACACAAAGAAAACATGATACTCTTCAGAATCTATACTTTTTTAGTCTTAATTATTTTATTTCTTTTAGCTTTAATGACTCTGATTTAATATTTGAAAGACAGAACTCTCAGGTGTAGCTCAGCTAGAGCATGATCCTTACAAGTGAGCTGCAAAGTGCAGTCTTGGCAATGCTTGGTATGATCTCCTGGCACCACATAAAGTATGACTCCTGGCATTGCACCAGCCATAAAAGTAAAAAGAAACCTGCCAATCATTCTATGAGTTCAGAAAAAGCAGATTTTTTTCTCCCACCATAATTCTTCTTATCTTTTATGTGTGGTGTTGGGGAGAGGACCTCCCAAGAAGTGTTTAGGTGTTTGGTGCTGGGACCTAGCGCTGCAAAGCTGTGCAGGGGGTCATTCCTTCAAATCTGATAGTACTTAGGAACCACCTGAGGCTGCACCCCTGATCCTTGAACTAATCCCCCAGCCCCACATCTCTTTATTATTCATCAACTATTTTTGTTTAGAAATTAATATAATGTATAGGGATAAGGATAAAAGTAGAACTTATTTAAAAAATAGTTTCCAAAATGCTTTCCAAGACATCTCAGATAAAACCCAGAGAGATAGCATGGAGGTAGGGTGTTTGCCTTGCATGCAGAAGGACAGTGGTTCGAATCCCAGCATCCATATGGTTCCCTGTGCCTGCCAGGGGCGATTTCTGAGTGCAGAGCCAGTAATATCCCCTGAGTGCTACTAGATGTGACCCAAAAAACAAAATAAAAAAAGTTATCTCCAAAAAAAAGGGCAATACCATTGAAACTTGGTCTTTCGTAGCCTGATCTTCTAAGTTTCTAACCATTTACTCTGTTCTGTGGTGGTTTGTCTCTTGCCACCCAACAATAGCATGAAAGTAAATTCCCCATACCCTAGCATATTATTGGATCCTCAGAGACAGGCGCTATTTGGTACCATGTCATTGCTTCCTCCTCAGTCCTCTCTACTGAGAATAAACTGGTTCACTGGTTGGAAAGAGATTCTAAAAGTAGTTTAACAATGGCCCATTTCACCTCCTTTCTCTGCCGGACACTATTCAGTACTTCCCACCCTATGCAACAGGGCTACCTACAGTGCTTACACTTAGAAGAATTGCTCAAACAGTCCTGAAAGGTAGAAGAGTCTCTGGGATCTCTTGCAGATTGCACTTAGCAACTAAATGGAAAAAGCAGGGCTTTCCCCAAGGCAGTCTCACCTGAGTCTCTGTAATAGGGCTTCAGCAAAACACTTCCTTTTGCTAGGCTGTTGTTGGAAGCCAGGTTGACTGAATCACTATGCTCTATTTAAAAAGGGATTTTGGGGTCATTATTGATAGCACAATGGATAGGGCTCTTGCCTTGTATACTGACCCTGTTTGATCACTGCACCCCACAAAGTTTCCTGAGCCCACCAGTAGTGACCCTTGAGTGCAGTGCCAGAAGCAAGCCCTGAACACAGCTAGGTGTGGCCCCCAAGCAAGAAAAAAGAAGAAGAGAGAGATTTGGGAGAGACCCTTTACTAAAATACCTTTGTTCTCCACAAAGCAAGAAGCCTTAGTTCCTAATATTAAAATGCAGCATGGAGAAAGGTGGCAACAAAGCAAGCTCCCAGCCTATTCTGACTGATGTGAAGTAGATGCCCCTTCTTCCCACCGTGCTGATTGCTATGCACACTTTCTGCACAGGATAATGGACCCATCCAGCTCTCTAGTCTATGACAACCAGCCAATCATTTCAGGCTAATCACGTTTGTCAGCTTCTCAGCCTCTCTTCCCTGCCACTGTGGGAGAAAGAAGACTCGAGGAGAAAGCCTCTGGCCTTTAAGTGTTTGCACAGGATGCCTGAGTGGAGTGAGGCGGTGAGATAAGGGATATTTCAGGCTATTTCTTCTGCTTGTGTGAATAGCACATGATTGATTTCAGAAAAAAGAAATTTATTTCCCTGCAGACATATTTTTATCATTTGCTAGGATTCCTTGGTGCCTTGCTCACCAGATGTATAGAAAAAAGCCAGGTCTCCTTTAGAGGGGGATGGAAGGGGAAATGGATAACACTTTAAACCTGAGAAAAGCATAGAGAAAGGCTCCGGCAGATAAAATGTTCTGTGACCTATAAGCTTTGGAATGGGTCAGAGGGATTATACTAAGGCTGACATTTAGAAATGATGGGACCCGCTGACTGCTGCGTTTGCATGTAGCACTCCAAAATATCTGCCAGAGCTCCCGTTTTTTCAAGGGAACCTCCCTGAAGCTTCTTGAATAGCTGGTGCTTTAACCTTGGCAGGAGGGGTAGGAGACATAGAATCCTTTATATTGGCTTTTATAGAATGAGATGACTTTATTTAAAGGAAGATATTCAATTTAGTTAAATCCTCAAATTTATGTACTCCTCAAAAAAAAAAAAAAAAGGAAGGAGAGAGGCCTTCAGCGGTGGTGCAAGCAGTAGGGTGTTTGCCTTGCACGCGTTAACCTAGGACAGACCACAGTTTGATCCCCCTGCGTCCCATTTGGTCCCCAAGCCAGGAGCAATTTCTGAGCGCATAGACAGGAGTAACTCCTGAGGGTAGTAGGGTGTGGCCCCCAAATAAAACAAGCAAACAAAAACCAAAAACAACAAAAAAGGAGACGTTCATATAAACGGGAATGCTCTCAGAGGAATGATGGAAAGGCAAGAGGGCAGTAGATGGTGGGCTGGGTGGGAGTAGGTAGGAAAATAGAAATTTGTATGCAATGATTTTCTTGGCAGAACATTTTCTCTCTTCTTTCTACTCCCTCCCTTCTCTGATCTTCCACATCCTCCTCTTTTCTCTCTCCTGCTTTTCTCTCCCCTCTCCTCCTCTCTTCCTCTCCTCTTTATTTTCTCCTGTGCTCTACTCTTTTCCCTCTTCCCTTCCTCTCTCCTCCCCTCTCCTCCCTTTTCTTTCACTTCTCTATCTTCTCCTCTCTATGCTCCAACATCTCCTTTCCACTCTCTTCTTTTCCTTTATTTCTTCTTCCTCATCTCTACTCTATCTTTTCTTCCTTTCCTCTCCTCTCCTCTTCCCTCTTCTCCCCTTCTTGACACCTCTCCTAGTTTATTCCTCACCTCTTCTTTTTTACTCCTCCCTCTCACATCCACCTTCTCTTCTCTCTTTTCCTCTTTATTTAGTTTTTAGGTATTATCTGGTATAACCAGATGGGATAAGTTAATTCCATTCAATTTGAACAATTTTTATTACTCTGGAATAAAATGAATGCTTTTGATAATATACCAACCAGGATGAGAGCATCTTTGTGTCCAACCCATGAGTAGAACAGGGCAACAAGGCAGTTTCCAGATAATAACTATGCCCTGTAGTTCTACTGGTGGAGACAGAATTGTGGAGTAAAAAGCTGCCCCGGCTGGTTTGCAGGATGTGTTTGTGCTCAAGCATATTCAATAGCAGTGTGTGTGACATTCTGGGAATACTATTGGATGCAATTTCTTCAGAAGTGCCAGCATGTGCCTATCTACTGGAGGCTGTGTCATTTTACCGTTCGACTACTTCCATAATCCTTGTCTGCTTCTCTTGCTGGGAACTGACCAGTTAGAATAGATTCATGGGTCACTACCTCTCAGACTCCCCAGAGAAAAGACAAAGAATTGTTCAAAGAGTTTGTTTGCTCAAGAGAAGGCTGGTACATATACTGCAATCTGGGCAGAGTGTTAGAATTATTGAGAAGTCAATGAGCAATAAAGGTGACTGCAGCCTCACTCATTAATGACAAACTGTTTATAAAGCAGGGGTGATTTAATCAGTCATGAGGTTGAAATGTACACCAGCTTCTCCAGCTAACATGCTGTGTTCAATTTTCACGTTCTTCAATTCTTTCTGATTGATACATTTTCCTTTTATTTTTTTTCTTGTTCTTTGCTTTTTCTGTGTTTTTTTTTTCTCCCTCTAAATTTGTTTGGTCAAAATCTGAAAGACTGATTCTCCCTCTCTCTTGGGTCTGGTGAGCATCCTTTACAGAGAGACATTTCCTTCATCTTTTGGAACATTTTCCTTGAAACATTTCTTTGAATTCCACCCACTATGCTCTTTTATTTGCTGATTCTAATCCATTCCATTTGCTGTAATAAACCATAACTTGAGTGCACCAGCATTTTAAAGTTTCATGACTACTTTTGAGGAAGCATAAAAACTGGTGCTGGCTTTGGGGCCCTCAAATGCAGGAGGGTACTAATTTCCAGCTTATCATTAGGCAAAGATTTCCTTAAGAGTTCTCTAACTTTGTTTCGCAAAAGTGAATTCTTTTTTTTTAATTTTTATTTAAGCAACTTGATTACATACATGATTTTGTTTGGGTTTCAGTCATGTAAAGAACACCACCCATCACCATTGCAACATTCCCATCACCAATGTCCCAAATCTCCCTCCTCCCCACCCAACCCCTGCCTGTACTCTAGACAGGCTTTCTATTTCCCTCATACATTCTCATTATTAGGATAGTTCAAAACGTAGTTATTTCTCTAACTAAACTCATTCGTGTTTGTGGTGAGCTTCATGAGGTGAGCTGTAACTTCCAGCTCTTTTCTCTTTTGTGTCTGAAAATTATTATTGCAAGAATGTCTTTCATTTTTCTTAAAACCCATAGATGAGTGAGACCATTCTGCAATTTTCTCTCTCTCTCTGACTTATTTTACTCAGCATAATAGATTCCAAGTACATTCATGTATAGGAAAATTTCATGACTTCATCTCTCCTGACAGCTGCATAATATTCCACTGTGTACCACAGTTTCTTTAGCCATTCATCTGTTGAAGGGTATCTTGGCTTGATATGGTAAATAGGGCTGCAATGAATATAGGTGTAAAGAAGAAATTCTTGTATTGTATTTTTGTGTTCCTGGGGTATATTCCTAGGAGTGGTATAGCTGGATGGTATGGGAGCTCAATTTCCAGGTTTTGGAGGAATCTTCATATTGCTTTCCATAAAGGTTGAACTAGACGGTATTCCCACCAGCAGTGGATAAGAGTTCCTTTCTCTCCAGATCCCCGCCAACATTGCTTGTTCTCATTCTTTGTGATGTGTGCCAATCTCTGTGTTATGAGGTGGTAACTCATAGTTGTTTTGATTTGCATCTCCCAGATGATTAGTAATGTGGAGCATTTTTTCATGTGTCTTTTGGCCATTTGTATTTCAAAAGTGAATTCTTAAGCATCTCTTTCCTGGGCACTTTTTAAACAATGATGTCTGTGTTGATATATAGAAAATAAGCAATGAACACAGGTACACTCTGACTTGAGTTTTCACACTTCTCTGAAACAGAAACAGCTCTTATTATATTTATACTACTGCAAACTTTTTTGAAGCTCATTTGGCTCTTTCCCTAATAGTTTTCTATTTCAGAAACCCTCTGTTACCTTATCTTGTAGCTCCTGTGTCTTCTTCAAATTAATATATAATTTTGGGTAGGGAGAGCTACAACCAGTGGTACTTAGGACTTTCTTCTGACTCTGTGTTCATATACTGATCACTCATGGAGGTGGTTGTAGGACTATATATGGTGGGGGCCATAGAGAGATCAAGAAACTTGAGTTGGTTATATGCAAGGTGACATACACCTTAATGCTGTACAATTTGTTCAAACTTCATTTAAATTGGTGAGGTTTAGAATTACCCCTGTTCTCAAGATCACCCCTGGTACTAAGGAGGTTAAATCTATGTTCACTACGTCCAATTCAAGCCCCTAAACACTTGTACTTTTTTCTTTATAATCATTTTTCTTCGTTTCCTTCTAATCTTGATTTTTTGTCTAGCCCAAAAATTTCTTTATATTATTTTTTGTGGGGGAGAACATGGTCAACATTAGTTTGGAAAAACAGACAAATGAAATATGTGTTTACAGCTTAGTATAGCAACTCATGAAACTCAGAAGACCCACATCTTGTCTCTAGCTCTTAAAATGTTAAAAAATTAAAAAGATGTTTTCTGTGAGTATTGATTCAGATGATTTTGTAAATAAATTGATTGAACTTTAGTCATATACTCACTTTTGAACCAAGGTTTTATTTTTTGTTTTTGTTTTTTATTTGTTTGTTTGGTTTGGGGCCACATCCAGTGAAGCTCAGGGATTACATCTGACTATGTGCTCAGAAATCTCTCCTG
>PVKC010036758.1:0-13151 GCA_004027635.1 Crocidura indochinensis
GGACACAGGGAGGCTAATGGTAGGTTTTTAACCCAGACCATGTATAAATGATGCCTCCCCTTACCTGCCTCCACCACACCTTTATCTACTTCTAATCAAAAATACTTCTCCTAATCTGGAGATATCAGTGTGATCTGTACATATACACTCTGGCCATAGTTCCACAACCCCACAAACCCCATTGACACTTCAGTTTATACCAGAAAGTCCTAGGCAGACCAGGCCCAACTTCTTTTTCCCTTACAAAATATATATAGACACCAAACCAAAAGGAAAACCCAACAAACTAGACTGCAGCATCTCTACTATATTTGGGCAAACTCAAGTACCTACACCAGTGTAGTTTCTAAATAATGTTTTGAAGCCTTTGAGGTACACACCAACCAGGACATGAAATTGCTAGTTTCACAGAGAATCTCAGTTCATAATTTTCCAAGACATGTCCTTATTGTTTTCCAAAGAAATTAAGTCAGTCAATATTCCCAGCAACAGTAGATGACGGTTGCTTTCTCCCAGTTTCCATATCAACACTGTTTATTTGTTTTTTAATGTATTCTGTTCTTAGTCTGAGACATCTCTTTATTGTTTTGATTGACCTTTCCCTGATGATACATGATGCAGAGCATTTTTTCATATACCTAAAGACCATTTGTATGCATGTATTTTTTCAGGAAGTTAATATCTTCAGTTAATATCTTCTCCCTATTTTTTGATGGGGTTGTTCTTGTTTGTTTCAGTTTTTGTTGTTTTTGTTAAGTTCTGATATGCTCTATTAACCTCTTTTTAGTTGAGTCATGGGCAAATATATCTCCCAGTCAGTGAGTGACTATACTTGTCATTTTTTGTAGTGCAAAGCTTCTTAATTTGAAGTAGTTCCAAATGTTTATTTTTGCTTCTATTTGCTTGACCAATGGCATTGAGTCATTGAAAAATCTCTAGTTTCATGTCAGACAAGTTCTATGTTTCTCTCAATTTAATTATGAATTTGAGTTTAGTGTGAAGGTCTTTAATGTATTTTGAATTAACTTTTGTATGAAGTATGAAATATGGATATGTTATTTTTTGCATGTTGTGACTAGTTTTCTCAACACTATTAGTTGAAAAAGCTTTCCTTGCTCTGCTTCATACTTCTAGCTTCTTTTTAAAGATTATCTGACCATTAATATACTTGAGAGTCTGTCTTATGTCTCTCAATTCTGTTTTATTCGACTGATAATCTGTCTTTATTCTATTACCACACTGTGTTGCTTGCTATAAATTTATAGTATAATTTTAAGTTGAATAAAGAAAATCCTTGCATTTTCTCATATGAATATTCAGATCGTCACTTAATAAAGACGCAATTAGTCGTGCTGAATTAGGTCCACAATCCTATTTACAAATAAGCTCCCTTCTGAAATATGTGAATTAGGATTATTATTCGGGGTATTTGAGTCAGTCCATCATAATCACAAAGTTTATAGAAATATCAACCAATATGTTTTCAAATGCACTAAACAACTTTATTTTTTCTTTTCAGGTTTGTCAGTCAAATTATTACTTTAAATAATCCTTCACATGAAACCCTCGTCTTAAATGGACAAAGCACCAACCCAATGAATTTTATCTTGGATATGTCCAAAGGGCCAGTAAGTATATTAAGAAAGCAAAGTAAGCTACCATGACAAAAGATTGTTTTCTAGTTGTGATTTTTTGAGGACCATAGTGGAATATCATTTGAATTATTAAAAAGGCTTCAACTTCTCTTCCCCAAACAAAACCACTATCTAATCCTACCTCCCAATCAGAGGGAGAAGCAATGGAGATACCAAGCCCAATCAGATATAAGACCACCAAGTAATAAACCAGAAACAGAGGGAGCCACTCAATCCAGAAGACCCTGGGGAGAGGGTGGAGGATATGGGAGACAGAATGGGAATGGAGGTGGAGGGAGGACAACTTGGTGATGGGAATTCCCCTGATTCAATGTTTATTTGTAAATGGAATATTACTGTGAATATTATGAAAACCACTATGATTAAAATAAAAAAAATGGAAAAAAAAGGCTTCAACTTCCTAAAATTTAAAAACAGAACACATATCCTCAAATTTAATGTATCAAAAACAACACACTCATGTCAGTTTTTAAATTTCTATCTGAGTCATATGCATATTACTGAACTCTATTTTACCTGTGCTTTATCTGTAACCTTTTTAACAATCCATTTATGCAATCAAACCAGTAACAGAATGTTGATGCAAAAATCATTCTGTGCATTCAGGATCCCAAAGATGTCCTTTTCTAGTCTTTCATGACTTACTTCCCACAACTCCATTATCTACTTCTCTTTATCTGCCTCATTTTTTCAACCTTTGGTTCCTTACCATGACTAGAGCTAGTCAGTGGTTCTCAATCACTTTTCCCCTCTTCAAATAGCGAAACCAGTTTGAAGATTTAGCATCACTAGTTTTCCAAAGCATGAAATACAAAATATGTACTCTCAAATAAATTTCAAAGTGATATAATTATAATAGGTTTTTTCCTTTGGATGATGTCATATAAATAATGAGGCTGTATTTAAATATATATGGTATTTAAATTAACTTTTGATTTTTTATTTAATGAAGAATTTTGCTATATGACTTCTTTATTCATATCTTAAAACTACTCTCTTTTCAGTCACTGTTTTCCAACCAATTTATGTCAATCTCTTTACATATATATGTATATATAATTTGTGTATAAATTTTGTATCAACTTAGATATTAATAAGTATTATATTAATTAAAATTGGTATATAACTCAATATTTGAAATATATTAAAATTTATTCACATTTGTATTAAGGAACACTTCATAAAGTAAACTATATGCTATTCAGTTAACATTATAACTGAAATGCCTCTCTATAAAGTGCTGTTTTCAGGGCTGGAATGATAATACAGCAGGTAGGGTACTTCCCTTGCATGCATCCAAACCATATTTGATCTCTGTCACCAGATCTGGTCCCCCAAACCCTACCATGAGTGATCCCTGAGGTCAGAGCCAAGAGTAAGCTCTGAGAACCAGAGGGTATATCACAAAAACAAACAAAACAGTATTTTCTTTTTTTTGGGGGGGGGTGTCACACCCGGCAGCGCTCAGGGGTTACTCCTGGCTCCATGCTCAGAAATTGCTCCTGGCAGGCACGGGGGACCATATGGGGTACCGGGATTCAAACCGATGACCTTTTGCATGAAAGGCAAACGCCTTACCTCCATGCTATCTCCCGGGCCCCACAAAACAGTATTTTCATATCCTATATATGACTACTTTTATAAATGGTCCAAGATAAGACAAATATAAAACACTGCAGATATCACCATGCATTCCATTAGAAATAGTACATTGGCTTTAATTTCAACCATGTTTTTTCAATCCATTCATAATTTAATAATTATTAATTAATAATTAATATTTGATATGTGTATCAAGTATCATTGAACAGTGAATATGCAATTATCTTTAATTATTTGGAATCAGCTCAAGAAAATTTATGTGGTGACATACTGTTATAGATTGAGATTACCATATAGACTAGAGCATACATGATGTTAATGATAATAAAATAAAAGATTATATGCCTATGTCTACTTATAGACATATGACTTGATTCTTGATATTTTACTATATTTGCATGTAATAATTATTTTAAAATAGTTATGGTTTATCTTAAGAATAAATTAATTACCAAGGCAAAACTATATAAATTGTTTTCCTTTATATGCTACAGAAATTCAAAGATTAAAGTTGAATAATTTTTAAACCTGAACTTATACTTTTCAAGTATGGTTGTTACATTAGTAAATTGTCATATCTCTTATAATTCTTTTGTTTGTTTTGGTTTTTGAGCCACAACTGGCAATGCTCAGGGATTAGCGCTAGCTCTGCTTCAGGGTCATTTCTTGCTATGCTCAGGAGCCATGTGGTGTGTCTCATATTAAACCCAAGGTGTCTAGCCCTGTGCAAGCAAAAACCTGCCTCTCTATTACTATTGCTCTGATCCATTTATCTCTTGCATTTCCTTCTGTGCAATTTAGAGGTAAGTTATAGGTACTATGCTACTTACAGTAGTACATATTTCTTTGAACATAATAATTGCCTATATCATCTAGTATCCTCTATAGAATATAGTATACTCAGAAGTCCCAGGATTATCTTTTTTTTAACTAGAACATCTGTAATCATGGACATTTGAACTGATTGCCACAATAACGCATGCTTGGAATGAAGTATTTTGCATTTCTCAAAGTTCCTTTTTGTGATATATGCATTAATGAAACTAAACCTATGACCACTTCTATCCAGTGGTATTTATTTTCTTTTCCTCAAAATCATGGGGAGGGCGGGTGAATTAAATAAGGGGTTTTGTTGAGGGACTATTTGGGAATATATTCTCACTCATATTTCACCACATACATCTGATATTTATTTATAGAAGATTTTAATCAAGAAAGGAAAAAAATGTTTGAACTACATGGTTAGTAATTGATGAAGTACAAATAAATTCAAGGCAATATACCATTACATGCGTTTTCCAATGAAATGCACCAACTATATATGTATGTGTACATATTCCATATTAGAGAATTTTGTTCTTTTTAATAATTGAAACTTTATGCAATGCAGGTTTCCTGTTTACTGTTTAGCCAGATTTATTATTGAAATAAATTTACATCCTGTCGGTGAGAATGCATGAATTCATTTGAATCAGTTAAGGTACCAGTGGGAGAGTCAGCCTTATTTCCTAAAATAGTGTTTAATATAGGGGTCAGGTTTATAGACTTGAGTGCATGATTTGTTTTCTGGAGCCCCAGGTTTAGTTCTCTACCTCTGTCACCACATGGTTCCCCAAACACCACCAGAAGCAACACTGATCCAGAAGTAGACCCCAGTACAGTCTGATCTCATTCAGCAGACCTATACCCCCAAATGCAAGTTTGCTATAGGGGATAGGAATGTGACTCAACAGTAGACCACATCCCCTGTATGCGAGTCCTACTATGATTCCTATGACCACAAAAATAAAATAATTTGGGGAGAGAAGGCCATTCAAGCTGTCCTCAGGAGACCCCAGGGAAAGCCTTCTACTGTCTCTACCAACCAGGCCATCAGTTCAATGGCAGGAATGAAGGATTCCATGCTGTTCTGCCCTTTGGTTCTGGGAATTATCCAGACTACCTTCAGAAGTGCTCAGTAGTTTCTCAGGCCGCATCCTGTGATGCATATTGAACCAGGTGGCCTAAGGGAATTGAACCAGGATTGAACAGATTACATACACTATATATGATTAAAACAAAATGTGAGTGTTTATTGTATGATGAAAAAAACTTAGAATCAGTTAATTTATTTTGACATCACTAAGACTTTAAGTGAGGTTCTCACTACTGGTTTGACATGTATCTTGCTTGATATGATCTATAAAGTATAGGTTCTTGAATAAAATACCTGTTCCTATGTTTGAGGGTCCTTTAGAATTAGTGAAATCACATGATTATTTCTCATGAAAAGAAGATGGCTTCAGGATGAGTAAACATACTACAGGCCAATTTACCATTTTTTCAAGCAAGCATATTGAGATTGAATAATGTGTACAGGCAGCACATGAGTAACACACATATCAACCCAGCACATATATAGCGTGGAATAATGATGAACTAGAACGGAAGTCCTGACTTTTGTTTTCTTCTTTATAATCTTCCTAGCTGATTATAGATCCATTTTCTACTGGAGAGGTATCTTTTAAGTTCTGCCCTTCTTCTCTTGGAAGAAATAATCAAACAGGTTCTCTGATCTTCAGTTGTTCCCAGGTATGATAGAACTTTCATGCATCAAGTTAATTAGATATCAAATCAATAAATAAGGCTAATAAGCAAAATATATTTATTGAAAATGTTAGTAAAATTTTGAAAATATATTGCATATATGTATGCACAATCATCTGAGGTTAACATTTTTAATCCTTAGATCTCTTGATACCTAGATACCTAGATTTAAGGCATAGTTGTTTTAAGTTTTGTTACTAAAGTTTTTATAAATACAAATATAGAACTATAGAAATGTCATATTGCAAATATATTCTTTCTGTTGTTTTTGGACCAACCTGGTGGCACTCGGGTTAATCCTGGCTCTGCACTTTGAAATTACACCTGGCAGTCTTGGGGACTCTACAGGATGCAGAGGATCAAACCTGAATCAGCCACTGCAAGGCAAATGCCCTCCTCTCTGTGCTATCAATTTGGTCCCATGCAAATAGAATCTTTTTCAATTTTCTCTATATTATGTTCCTAAATAATAATGATCTTAAATAATAGTTTGCAATTTTAAGCATCTATCAACTTGCCATAAGACACTAAGAATTTCCTCAGTATGTTTTTACCATAGACCTTTGGTGGATATATTATCAACCCCACTTTATAGACCAGGAAACTGAGACATGTATATTAAGTACAGGCAGCTTGTAAGATGACCCCAGCACATTGGGCTCAAACTAACCTTCATGGCTATTTTTATATCTACCTCCACATTTTCAAAACATTTTAAGTTCTTTACTGACCCTGGAAATTTTTCAGAACTTTTATGTTCCCTATTTTTTCTTTTTTAAGACTTGAGGAGGAGCACTGGTAAATGTGCACATGTAATTTATATCCCAGGGGACATCCAGGAGCTTCTGAATCCCTGCCATCTCAAAGGCATTAGAATTAAATAAAATATAGGGGTCCCTGTATTAGTACAAAGCAAATTAGGTTCTTTTTTTTTTCGGTTTTTGAGCCACACCCAGTGATGCTCAGGGGTTACTCCTCCTGACTATGCGCTCAGAAGTCGCTCCTGGCTTGGAGGACCATATGGAACACCAGGGGATCAAACATCGGTCCGGTCAATCCAAGGCTAACGCAGGCAAGGCAGGCACCTTGCCTCTTGTGCCACCGCCCGGCCCCGCAACTTAGGTTTTTGGATCAAGTAAATAAATAACTAGTCAATAAATAAAGCTAATAAACAAAATATATTTATTGTAATATATTCGGTAATCTTTTGAAAATGTCTTATATACACAAAAGTATTTGAAGATAAATAGCATTTTTAAATCCTTAGATTGTTTGAGGATATACATCTAGATTTAAGGCATAGTCATTTCATTATACATGCCAAATTTCTGGCATGACTTAGGAGTGCTCGTTCCCATTTAAAAACTATAATTTTTCCCCCTGATTCAATGTCACTATGTACCTAAAATACTACTGTGAAAGATATGTGATCCACTTTGGTCAAAATAAAAATTATTATCATAAAAATATTTTTACACACACACACACAAAAACAGTATAATTTTCCTACCTAAATACAAAATTGTGGGGCTGGAGCGGTGGTGACGCAGGGTGCAAGGTGTCTGCCTTGTGCATGCTAGCCTAGGACGGACCACGGTTCGATTCCACAGCATCCAATATGGTCCCCCAAGCCAGGAGTAACTTCTGAGCACATAGCCAGGAGTAACCCCTGAGCGTCACTGGTAGTGCCCCCCCCCCAAATAAAAGGAAAGAAATACAAAGTATAAGACTTTTAAATTCCCTTACTGACATATATGACCCTGATAGTCACCTTGGTTTGAAAAATATTTTTAAATTCGTATCTTTATAGGGGCTGGAGAGATAGGACAGAGGTAAGGTATTTGCCTTGCATGCAGAAGGACGGTGGTTCGAATTCTGGCACTCCATATGGTCCCCCAAGCTTGCCAGCAGTGATTTCTGAGCGTGTAGCCGGGAGTAACCCCTGAGTGCTGCCGGGTATTACCCCAAAACAAAAAAAAATTAATATCTTTATTTAAGCACCATGATTGCAAACATGTATGTTGTTGGGTTTCAGTTATAAAAAAAAGAACATCCCCCTTCACTAGTACAATATTCCCACTATAAATGCCCCAATCTCCCTATTCTGAAAAATACTAAGAAAGCAAAATAATTTTTAAGGCATAGGAGAACTTAAAGTTATTGTAATGCCTATTTACTCTTAAAAATCATTTTAACAAGGCTTGTAGAGGGGTTGGGTGAGATTGTTCCCTATCAGCAGTGCCCAGGCTTATTCCTGTGTTTGCATTCAGGCATCACTCCTAGTAGGCTTAGGCCTCATGTATGGTGACAGGATCAAACTTAGAGTCACCTATATGGAAAGCTATTGCCTTCCTCACTGTACTATTTCTCACATCTCAACAAGACCAAATTTTGAAACATTGCTTTATAGCAGGGTAATTCCCTCCCCCTTAACTAATGGGAATAATTTAGTTGCTTACATTTCCACTGGAATTATTTCTATTCAACAGTTTAACAGCCTGTGCTTACTTTTCTTTATTCTGAGCATCTCCTTTTAGGTTTAGCAAAGGTCTAAGGATTCATCTGTAGTAAAACTTCAATCAATAATTCATCCTTTCAGCTATCTAGACTAGTTCATTGTACTGTAGTAACCCTGTGATTCCTCTTGTACTTTCTTTTCTTATTGCCCCTTTTATTTTCTTTTAATCCATGGATTATTTTTGATGTTGCTTTTATTTAATTCAGTGAACATTCCTTGCTACCAAACTAATTTAATCCTATTTTTAATGAACTTTTAAATAGTATGTAGCATTTATAGTTATCTGAAAAGGATTGCTTTATTTTCTTTATTAAATTAATATATTAAGAACCATGGTTTATAAGTTTGTCCATAATACAGTTGATTTTTTACACAGTTACAAAATTCTTCATGATTGAGTTTGAGTCGTACAGTGTACAACATACATCCCTCACCAGTGCATATTTCCCTCCTCCACTGTCTGTAGTTTCCCTCCAGTCATCTCCCCTGCCTGCTTCTGGGTCAGACATTTGTCTTCTCTCTCAGAAGAGGATTTTTAAAAATAAAATTTTAGGATTGGCTTTTCTTGATTTGAGTCTGCAATTGCTTTTGCCCATTAGGGAAAAGCACAAAGATTCCTTTCCCTCTTTTGAGTTTACTAATCATTATATCTGAACTGACATTAAAATATAGTAGCTGAGTAATCTAAAGTCTAATAAAAGTTTTAGGATAAGTTTTAATTATTTCTAAGTGTGATTTCTAAGCTTAAGAAAATGGTGTATTTTTCATTTTATTTGTTTCTGATTTGGATCCACTGCATTATAAAAATAAAAATTTAGGGTTAATCCATTTTCACAGATATTTGGATTCTGGGATTAATTTGGTTATCTTATCATAAATATGACTATCAAGAACTTATGTTATGCTCCCACAGTCTAAAGTCTGTGTTGCCACATGACAATAAAAATAATAATAATTAGCAAATTTAGTAATTTGCACTTGAGTTTATTTTTTATAGTTGTGCTCATTCCCAGTGGTTTAAAGTCACTTCATTTATGCCACCCAACATTTATTTTACAAAGTAAATACTCTATATAAAAGTAAGTTAATACAGGGAGTGTTAATAAAAGTAAGTACAATAAATAAGAAAGTAAATACAATAAATACTTTACGTAAACAGTAGTTGTTTTTTTTTGCTTCAGTGTAAGAGGGATAGACATAGAATAATCGTACTCATTTATGAAATATATAAAAATAGTATGATAATATTTCTAGAAACAGCAGAAACATGAAAGCCAGGTAAGCCAGTTCAATCAGTCCATGTTAGGATTCTTACCACAAATAGCAATGGGGACAAAGAAGGGGACCACTATGACAATGATAGTTGGAAATAATCCCTATTGAGAAGAAAAGGGTACTGAAAGGAGATAAAGTGATATGCATGATACCCCTTCAGTAACAATATTGCGAACTACAGTGACTAAATGGAAGAAAGAGAGAAAGAAAAATGTCTTCCTCAGAGGCAGGCAGGAAGGAAACTGGGGATATTGGTGGTGTGAAAAGTGAACTGGTGAAGGGTATATATAGTACAGTTTATGACTGAAATTCAATCATGAATAACTTTTGTAACTGAAAAAATGACACTGCTATGAAAAACCTTGTAACCATGGTGTTTAAAGAAATCAGATGTGCCTTCAGTCTTCCCTAGTCAGACTTCCCATAAGGTTTCCTGTCACAAGATATTTTACCTAGAAAAAAAAATCACGTTTTCCTCTTTTGTCAGAAATTAGGCTTGGAAACCACTTTGAAATGGAAAATATTATAAACATAGATATTGTTTATTGATTTTTAGTTAATGACTTCTTTGTTCATTGGTAACATCAGCAAAAGATTTAATCATTTGAGAAGAGGTCATATCAAGAGCTCAAACCTTGCTTCTGACTCTGTGCTTAAGTATTACTCCTGGTGGGGTTCATAGGAACCTTATAAGGTTCACATTATAAGCACATTACCTGTACCATCTCTCTGGTAGTGCAGAATTGAGTCACAATCTTTTATACTCAAAAGGAACGTGTATTCTAAATGAGTACAAAGGGAACATTTTAAATAGAGTTTTGCAGGCTTTTGAATGAAACTCAGATAAGAATAGCCACTATCAGTCCCTTTCAGTACTTTTTGAGTAACTCTTCCTAATTGAAATTATACAGCACAGTAGGAATTGCAGAGAAATAATATGGCTGGGTATACTTGACATTAATTTAATCCTCCCATTATCTGTCTTTATGTGATAGCTAATGGATTTGCACCTGAAATTTCTCAGGATGCTGTGGAAACTCCATGCAGTATATACTAATCTGTTAGGTAAATTGATATGTTTTAAAAAAACCTTGAGAATAAATCTGAAATTATATTTTAATGTGAATCTTTTTTCTTTCTTTCATTATAAGAATATTTAATCTGTTTCAATTAAGTCAAAATAAACATTAAACTGTGCAAGTTAAATATTATTAAGAAAGCTTTTGATACCTGACATATATTTTGTTTGTTTCAGTAATTGTTACAAAAATTCATGCAGTTAGACTACGTATGTTAAAAATATTTATCTTTAAACAGATTGAAGAATGGACATTTAATGTCTCTGGAGTAGGACTATATCCCACTCCTTTCTCCACGGAAAAAGCATCTACCTTTCTTGATACTCATAAAACTATCACTATACCATTCCAAAATCCCACACTGGAAGAAGTTATTATTGACATCACACTATCAAGTAAGTGATTTATCTTTCATTTTGAATTATTTTAATTATTTTAATCCCTTTTTTATAAAGTCAAAAGGAACTTTAGAGGTAGGAAACACATTAAACATTAGTTTATTCAACATATTTTATGACTTTTGGGGTTACACATGGCAGTTTTCAGGACATACTACTGCTTCTGTGCACTCTTGGGAAGGCTCAAGGAACCATATGTGGTACTGGAGATTAAACCCAGGTCAACTCTGTTCAAGGCAATCTCCCTAACTGTTGGCCTGTCACTCCAACCCCTCAACAACATAATTTTATGAGAGAAATATAAGTTAAAAGAATTGAAGTATCTTACTTGAAATAACAGTTCATAAATTGTGGAACCAGAACCAGAAATTAGGAATTCATATGTTATGTTATATATATACTAAGTCATAGCCTTACAATTTTATCAGTAAAATCAAAAATCTATATATTAATAGGAATATAGTATTCTTATATGATTCAATGATACAAATATCTCAAAGCATATTGGATGAATTTTTTTGTTTTTTTTTTGAGGGGCCACATCTCCTAACATTCAGGGGTTACTCCTGGCTATGCACTTAGAAGTCGCTCCTGGTTTGGGGGACCATATGCGATGCCGGGGATCGAACCGTGGTCTGCCCTAGGCTAAGCACGTGCAAGGCAGACGCCTTACAACTTGTGTCACTACTCTGACCCCCGGATGAATTTTTTATTTCAGTTGAGTTATTTTTCATGTCACACTGATGACACATGTTTGTTCATATTGTTTGAAATATTTGATGACTTTATATTAATTGAGCAGTTTACATGAATCTGAAATTAAAAGCAACATGAATATTTAAAATACATTCAATATTCAATATTACTATTACTAATTTAAAAAATGTTGTTACTAACACTAAAACAATTGCCACTACTACTACTAGGATCTATTTTTATAAAATATTATGTTTGGGCTGAATGGAATATATACATTAAGGCTTTTAATAGAAATTGCCAACTTAACTCTTTATGGTGGTTATACAGTTAAAGGTCTTTATGCTGTCAGGACTATAATACAGATATTACGTTTTTCTTTAATCTTATAAGTCTTGAGTAATATTACTATACCAAATCCTCATCATTCTAATTGGGAGAAAGTTGTATAATTGTTAAATTTTATTTACAATTTCTGTATTTTGATTAGTATAGCAATTGAAAACTTATTTATATCTTGGAGTCTTATTTCGGCATTGGGGGCAATGTTCATCAGTGCTCAGGGCTGACTCCTGGCTCTTTGCTCAGAGATCACTCCTTGTGGGAGTTACGGAATCATATATGATGCCTATAATTGAACCTGGGTCAGCAGTATGCTGCTGTGCATGTATACTATCTTTCTAGTCCCCCACATGTTGGAGTTTACCTCCAAGTTATCTCTTTGATATGCTTGTTATGAAATAGTGAAAAAACATGAATAAGATAAATGTCACTGAATGTAAAATTCCTTATGATTACTTTGACTATGGTGTGAAGAATAGACATGTGGTGTTCAGTGACAGTTGATTGCAGGATCAGGGAAGTTAGATTATTAGTATGAAAAAGACTAGCCCATGAATTAGCAGAAGGAAACAAACCTTGAACAGAGAGTAAGCATAAAGAAAGTTGGGACATATAACTGAATAGACTGAAGCTTTAGGGGGACAGATCTTGAAATATGAGGAAGAGCCTCAAAAAAATAAAACTGGGAATTTGTTTTGGATGGGTAGCAGTAGGATACCACAGAAACATTGGTATGAAGTAGAGAGACTCTGGAATTAAGAGTGGTTATTTTTATAGTTCATGTGCTGAGAATATAGACTTTGTATGGTATTTGGAGAATGGTATAGGGATGTCAAATAACTGTTGGAGGAAAGGAATAAACAAGAACCAGAGAAGCAATTTGTGGAATTGTTGCCAGTTGTAGGACTCAGAATTCCTAGTGTGACACCAGAGAAATCAGATAGATGGTTCTTTCCAAGGAATGTAATTTTCAGAACATCTACAGACAAATTATATGCAA
>PVKC010036759.1:0-13137 GCA_004027635.1 Crocidura indochinensis
TTTTTTTTTTTTTTTTTTTTTTTTTTGTTTGTTTGGTTTTTTTTTTTTTTGCCTACACATGTTCTAAGATGAAAATTTGTGTTTTAAGAGACTTTCTTCATTTAAATTACACAAAGAGATAAGTACACACAGAGAGAATGACTGTGGGAATAGGGAGAAAGGGAAGAAAACAGAGAGAGAAACTGCCAAAGCATAACATGTATTTAACTAAAATACAATTCAATGTTTTATGTCACAGTAAAATTTTATCCTGGGTCTCTTCCCCGAGGACAGTTCACTTAGAAATAGTGCTGTAAATCAGTCAATAGAAAAAAAAATGTCCATCTTCATTGGAAAGATTAATACCTTGTTTCTTTTTGTTACTAAATTATAAGTAAAACCAGTCTCCTTGGCTTGCAGATGGCTTGAATTAGGAAAAAATGTGATTTTATGTGCTCTATCCTGTCAGCATTGATTGTGTTTTTAATGGCAAACCAGCTCCCTCCACTGGACTTAAGTGACCAAAAGAATTTGTATGGTAGGTTTTCTATTTGTGATGTCCCCCATATGCTCTGATCAGATTAGATACAAGCTTTAGATGCATTGAGACTGTAAGCACTGTCAGATAATGGTTGGAGACAGAACTGTATCAGCCAGCACAGAAGGAAACACAGCTGTAAATATATTCCTTGAAGAATGTTCTATTGACTCTGCCTACATCTGTGCTGGTTTGTGTTGGCTTCTACTGATAAATATGAACATTCACATTTTAAAAAATAGGAAAATGGATTTAAAAATCGTGACCAGACTGTACTGATGAGAATAATAAACAAGGCACAGTGTGAAAAATAGAGATTGGCTTTGAAACCTTTGGTATTTGACTATCTGGCCTCGTACTGACCAAAGATCATTAATTTTTTGTCAAAAATAAATAAACAAATAAAACCCAAACCAATAGCTTTTAGGTGAATTTCTAAAGAACTCAGTAAAATCAACAATAACAAATTGTCCCATTTAAAAATGGCCAAAGAAAATGGATACTTCCCCAAAGAAGACATATGGACAGACAATGGGCATATGGATTTATTTCTTTTTGTCATTCATGGTCATGGAAACAACAATGAGATATCATCTCACACCAGTGAAATGTATATATCAAAAAAACTGGGAGCAGACATTCTGGGTAAGGATGTTGAGATAAAAGAGTCCTAATTCGGGACCCGGGTGATAGCATGGAGGTAAGGCGTTTGCCTTTCATGCGAAAGGTCATCCGTTCGAATCCCGGTGCCCCATATGGTCCCCCGTGCCTGCCAGGAGCAATTTCTGAGCATGGAGCCAGGAGTAACCCCTGAGCACTGCCGGGTGTGACCCCCCCAAAAAAACAAACAAACAAAAAAAAAGAGTCCTAATTCACTATTGGTGTGAATATTGTCTGATTTTTTTACCCACTGTGGAAAACAAAATATGCGACCCAATGATTCTACTTCTTGGCCTCTATGCACAAAACATGAAAGTGATGAAAAAGATCGATGTAATCCTGTGTTCATTCAAGTGCTCAGTACACAATCCAAGATATTAAAATAATCCAATGTCCAGCAACAGATGAGAGGATAAGGAAGTTTTGATATACACAGTAAAATACAGCACAACAATAAAAAAAAGATGGATCCCTGCAGTTGACTGGAATATGACTAGAACTGGACATTAGCATATGAAGGAAAATGAAACAGAGGAAGAAGAAAATACTTTTGATGCTTTCCCTAATCCATGAAATAGAGAGACAAAGCATGGGATATACAGTATTGAATGATAACAAACCCTTAGCCTTGGATTACAAAACAGATCTTCAACCTGTGTGGAAAGAGGAAGAATGAGAGGGTGGGCTAATAGTAATGTATATATTATTGTAGATGATCTTGGACTCTGGTGGAGGTGAAGGGAGAGTAACTTTATACATCAAAATCATCAACATTGGGGTCCGGAGAGTGAGCACAGCGGTGTTTGCCTTGCAAGCAGCCGATCCAGAACCTAAGGTGGTTGGTTAGAATCCCGGTGTCCCATATGGTCCCCCGTGCCTGTCAGGAGCTATTTCTGAGCAGACAGCCAGGAGTAACCCCTGAGCACCGCCGGGAATGCCCCCCCCCCAAAAAAAAAACCATCAACATTAACACTACTGTAATCATATTACCTAAGCTATAATATTTTTAATTACTTTAAATACTGTGTTTATAAGTTTCTTCATAATGCAGTTCGGATTTTCCTTTCATAGTTACAAAGTCATTCATGATTGAGTTTCAGTCATACAATGCACGACACCCTTCACCAGTGCATATTTCCCACCATCAATGTCTCCAGATTCCCTCCTGTCTTCCTCTCTGCCCTCTTCCTGCCTGCAGTTAGGGTTCTCAAACTCACAGCCCGCTGGCCGCAAACGACCCTCCGTACAACATTTTGTGGCCCTGCCCTAGAGGAATCTTTTTTTGTTTTGTTTTGTTTTAGTTGTTTGGGTCACACTCCCTAATGTTCAAGGCTTACTACTGACTTTGCACTCAAGGATCACCCTGACTTTGCCTCCTGCAGCCCCCAGGTAAATTGAGTTTGAGACCCCTTGCTCAGAAAGGAAGCATCCTCCCCTTCCACTTCTTCCTCCTCCCTCTCCTTCTCTTATTCTTCTTTATATCTTCCCTTTTTTTTTTTTACCCCTTTAGACACTGTGGTTTTCAATATTGTTACTGAAAGGATACCATGCATATCACATTATCTCCTTTAAGCATCCACTTCTTGCCCAGAGTGATCATTCTCAACTATCATTGTCACAGTGGTTCTTTCTCTACCCTAATTGCATTCTTCTCTGCTCTTTGTAACAAGCTTCCTACAATGGATTGGTTCTCCTGTAAATAATATCCAGAGCTATAATATTATTTTTAAAAATATCAAGCCTGGCATAAATGAATGCATGTTTCTTCAGCTAAAAATTTGAAATTCTTGGGATGAATTTCTGAGAAGAGAGGGGGTATAGCCTGCAATAAAGTTGAGAAGGGATTCCAATCCCCCCAACTCTGAATTCTGTTGTTTTCTATGATGGTTTCATTCTTAGACTCAGTTGAATTCTAGCAACTTATCGTCCCTGGTTATTTTTGTCCTGTTGGGTTAGTAAAGCCTAACTGAACACAGAGCATGATGAGAAAGGGACTCGCTCCTGACTCTAACTTGGAGGTTATCACTAGAACATAAATATCCTTGGTAAAACTTACTTAATCTCCATCATTCTGAAAAGCCAGGTACCCTCCTAGGGTCATATCTTACACTACTGACTGGTTGTTCTCTTGACAATAGACAAAGAGAAAGTCAGACAAACAGGAAGAGAGACAGATTATCTTAATAAGAAACTGAACCTATGAGCAGGAGAAAGAGGAGGAATACTGGATAGAGATGCTCCGCCACAAGGTGTCTGAGAAAAAGGAAACTATGAGTACATAGGAGGCAATAGAGTGAGCATCTCTTTGAGAAATAAAGAACAATTACTGCTCAGTCAAGAAAGGACTGTGTATTTGGGGGAAAAATGTGAACATAGCAGCTTGAAATGGTCTACTTGGGAAAATAAAAAGAAATTAGGTTGATTTGTGAGAGCATAAGCTAGAGAACTACTTTGAGACAGGGATAGAAATCTGCTGAATCTAGACACAACATAATCAGCTCTAGGGAACATCCATGCTATTTTAACAATGATTTGGGGTGAATGACAGAGGCAGGATGGAAAATAGGTTGTGCAAGTAAAAGCCAAGAGTAAACTACTAGAATGAAGTCTGTGGGAAGAGTAGAGGGGTGAAGAAATTCTACAAGGAAGGAGGGAGCATGCCAATGAGTCAGGAGAGCTTGGTTATTGGCATCAATGAAATGTGGCACTGAGACAGACTTAGTGTAGGATCTGGAACCCCATGTGTTCCCCAGTTGTCATCTGACACTTTACAATTATTCTACAATAGCCTCAAAGCACACATCATTCCTTTGTGTATCAGTAGTCCAAAAAACAACAGAGAAGCTTCACTCTAGCTAGGCTAAAAAGAATTTCCACCCTCTCAAGGAACAACTCTATCTTCTCCATGTTTATGGAACTTTCTGGCTATTGAAGGGTCTGTTGTCAGCTTTTGACAAAACAGAGAATACAGGGGCCATCCATTCTGGATCTTTATAATGTTCTTAGAAATTAAATATTTTATTGAGTTTTTTTAATAGCTGTCTTACTGCATTTTACTGTGTTATGATTTTTTGAGTTCGCTAAAGACATGTACATGGTCTCTATTTGATCAGTAATGGAAATAGAAAGCCTTAAAAACACTATAGGGTGATTAATTTCAGGACTTCACACAAATTATAGAAATGTATTTTCTAAAATAGTCCCCTGCAGAAAAAAGAATGTGATAAATGCTTGATGATTATAGAGCTATGGGGTCAATTATAGATTAATTCAAACACAAAAATTGTGTTTGAACTTGCAAATATGAATGTCAACGTGAAGAAGTCTTCAGGGTCTTTGCCTTCGATAAAATAACTTGAGTAACTAGTAGCATGCTTCTGTAACACTTTGCTAGAATACCATCACTGCCATGTATTAATGAATGTAAATGTTACATAGAATTTGGGCATTGAGGAAAGAACTATTGGTGTGTATTTTAAGCAACCTAAAATCAAAACACTCTCAGGCTGTCTGAAGTCCCAACATTTTCATTTTCATATTGTTGTGTAGAGCTCATTTTTCTCTTAGTAATTTTTCTTGGAAATAAGATATATACCCAAAATAATGCATGCAAAGTAGAGTTCCAATATTTAAATACTACCTACATGAAATTCAGAGAAGCCCCTGGGTCATGTTCCTGACCTCAGGACAATGAATATAGAGTAGCTGGGCCCAGTTACTAAGTTGAAGATGTGTTATGGCTTCAATATTTTGTTCCAACAAAATAAGCTCTAAGGGGATTATTCTTTGTTGAAAAGGAAGCAAAGCAATGCTTTTTCATCCATTTTAAACTACTTTAAACGATGTCTTTCCTCCTAATACACATGTGTTTAGGGAGGGAATTGGACAGATTGTGACTTGGGATTGAACATGATTGATAAGTCAGCTTCAAATAATGACAAGTTTCTCTTAGCTTTTTCTTCCCCTCAGACTTAGAAGATTCGCTATGATTTTTCTCTAAGAGAAAAAACAGAACTCCATTAAGGTTTAGCTTGGAAGTCAATAGTCTCAAAGATTGAAGAGTACCTCTCCAGCATGAATCGTCATTATCCCATATTTGTGGTGTGTTACTTTCTAAACCATAAGTCAGAGACTCAATGGTAGACCCTTTGAGGCTATATTCAACATAATTCACATGGAGGAAAGCATAAAACACTTTTCTTTTTGTAAAAAATTATGATATCTCTTTAGCCAATAATTTTATGTGTCGCATTTATATGAAAATTTGGGAATAAAACTATTCTTTCTAAAAATAGGTTCCTCTTAGCATCATTTTTTATTCAAAGCTGATAAATGAAGACTTAAAAAGGCAGGGAGGAGCCAGAACAAAAGCATGAGATAAAAAGGAACATTAAAAATAAGAACTGGGTATAGATGAAGACAGGCATTAGGATAATGCAGGAATCACAAGTCACATTGATCTCATTGATAGTATTTGATTGGACTTATAAATTGAAAATAAGGTCTAAGCTTTATAATTTACACAGAGAAGGGTGTATTAAAAAAACAATAATTATTTTATTAGCTCTTGGTAAACACTAGAATACTCCATTGAAATGTTTCTGTGTCTTATTGTATTAAAGTTATTTAAAATAAAAATGGAATGTCTGAAACTTGTACCTCACATATGCAAGATTAAATACTGTCATTTTCCCATAATTAAAGAACCTAACATCCTACGTGATTTCCTACAGTTGAAAATTCATGTTGCAAAATTATTGTTAGCTGCAAGCCTAATGTTCATTTCTATAATTTTGCTTAACTGATGCCCATTTTTAGAAGACATTATATTTATCTATTAAAAACTGTATGCTAATTTTCTTTGTTGTCCATAGATTATAATTCTATCCAACAAAATGTAGATGGATGAAAATATACATGACATCACTTCCCAAAAGACAAATTAAGACCTATTTTGCTTTATTTCTTTTTTCCTCCACAGATTATGAGATGTCTTATGAACTGAATTGGAATGAAATACATTAATATGAACTGAAAATTTCCCTTATATGTCCATATCTAAGTGTGTAGACAGCTAGTGCCAAAATCTCTCCTGTTTATTATCCTTATATAAAAAGGTGGTGATTCCCTGACTAAAACAGAAAATGCAAGGTGATTTTTAACATATTTCTCACCTAGGAACATAGAAGTGGTGAAAATCTGATGAGAACATATCAAAAAAACAAAAGTAAAAAACCCTGGGTACTAAACCTTGAAATTTTAAGTATAGCAGTAAATAGTGCCAAATTATGGTAACTGATTTTGACAAACTGAATGAAAATGAAGTCCAGAAACCTACAGTGATAAAATATAGTGATACACAAACATATATATGTTTATATGTAAACATATATGCATCTCTATGCACAGTTGTAACATGGGGGGGGGGGAAGACTTTTGCTCTTTGCTTTCGTTTTCTAAAAATTCATCCTACTATGGGGCCAGAGAAGTGGCAGAAGTCATAAGGCCTTGCCCTCGCTAGCCTAGGATGGACCACGGTTTCATCCCCGTGTCCATATGGACCCCCAAGCAGGAGCGATTTCTGTACGCATAGCCAGAAGTGGCCCCTGAGCATCACTGGTGTGGTCTGAAAACAAACAAAATATTCATACCACTAATAAATGTTGATTTGGTAGTCATGAGAAAGTTTTTCATTTATAATGAAAACTGTAACTATAATTGATTCAATTGAATAGAGGCAATGAAGGTTAGAATCCTCTGAAAAAAAAAAAGATCCACGCAGTTTCAAGTGTCTTCTCATGTTTACTTGGCAACTGTAGAGGAGAGAGGTGATAATTTCATGGTACAGACTTTTGGGAGACACAACTTGAAGAAGTGAGCAAGTGTGATCTAATTAACATGATTCTCTGGACTCATACAACTCCTGCGCCATCATTTGGAGGACACAGTATTCCTATGTTGCTCAAACTATATCACTTGACTCTAATAATCAGAAACAGAAAAAATAACAGGTAAAGGGATTTCTATCAAACCACATACCTATTCTCTTCAGCTCTTTGAATAAAAAAGAAAAAGAAAGACTGAGACATCTGTTATCAACTGAAGGAATCATAAGATTCTTTTATACACAAAGATCAAGCAAATGTGCAAATCTGCATTCAATTCTGGAAATAGAAAACAATCTTGCTTCAGAGAAATGAACAACTCTGTGCTTGGACCAGTGTCTGGAAATTGAAATATATGACATGTTATGTAATCAAATTTTAAAAGATTTAGTTTATAAATTGAGTAGATTTACCTCATTATTTATAAGAAAGCTCTATTATTCAGAAAATACAACCTGATGACATATCACATACTATTACAATATCTGAAGTTTACACACAAATGGTTCAGTGAAAGGTGGCAAAGTGTTATGTACAAAACCCTATCAGCAACAGTACTGTGAACAGCAGTGTGAAACATATGTGTGTATATGTGTGCTTCCACATTAATGAAAGCACCTTTCATAGAAGCAGACTGAAAAGTCAAATGAAGGTGGAGGAATATTGATGGAGAGAAGTTGATACTGGTGGTAGGACTGATGTTGAAACATGTTATACCTGAAACCTAATCATAAATAATTTTCTGACTTCACAGTGGCTATGTAAAAAATTAATAAAAATTGGAAGTAATTTAATAGTTCAGCAAAAGATAGAGATTGGAGTGGAGTGGGGCAAGATTCTAAGAAATAATGAGTCTAACTGGAGCACATTTGGACAAATTTTACAATTAAACTAATTATTTTGTGATGTTGATGTACAAGCTATTTACACTGGGGCTGGAGTGATAGCACAAAGGCATGGTACTTGACTTGCATGCTGTTGACCCAGGTTTGATTCCCAGAATTCCATAATGGTCCCTCAGCATTACAAGGAGTTATTTTTGAGCACAGAGCCAGGAGTAACCCCTAAGCACTGCCAAGTGTGCCCAAAACAAAACAGATCCCCAAAAAAAGATATTTATATTATATTATATTTTTATGGTTTTATGGTGTTCTTATAAATGGGTAAAATTTTTAAAGTAACTTATCAAAGAAAAAAGATAAAAATAATTGATTTTTGCATTCAATGAGTAATATATAACAAAATTTAAGGATGCTTACAATACATAGAACTTTTTGATCAAAAGAGGAATGGGGGCCAGAGAGATAGTATATGTGTCTTGAACCTTTCAGATCTGGGTACAGTTCTCAGGACTCCACATTCAGGATTCCCTGAATCCCTCTAGGAGTGGTCCCTAAGTGCAAATCCAGGAGTAAGCTTTGAGTACAGCCAGGTATGGTGCAAAACCACAGAAATGAAAGGAATAAATAACTCAACATAATTCAAATTAATAGAAATTCAAGTATACAAAAGCTTATACATGTTGTGAAAGAATATGTAACTTTTGGGGCCAGAGTGGTGGCACAAGCGATAGGGCTTTTTTGCCTTACACAAGCTGACCTAGGACGGCCCGCAGTTCGATCTTCTAGCATCCCATCTGGTCCCCCAAGCCAGGAGCAATTTCTGAGTGCATAGCTAAGAGTAACTTTACAAAATAAATTTAAGCATAGCAATTTATTCATTATTGGGATAATAAAATTACCAGTCATGAAAACTTATTAAAACCCATTTTTTTAATTCACGTGATGTCAACCACCCTCAACAATTTTTCACTGAATTTTTATACACACAAATTTGGACTGGAGTTCATTCATTTTTAATTTCTCAGTCCAAAGAATTTTGATTTCCATTATGTATTCTGTTCAATAATTTTTAAAGGTTTCTCCTGTCAAACTTCATCATGATCTCTATACATTTTGACACCATAAAATTAAAAAATATAAACCCAACGTATACATAAATACAGATGCAAAATTTCTAATAAAACTTGTCAAACTATATATATAACAGTATATGAAAAGTTAATAAACCATCACCAAGCAGTGATATTTTAAAAGAATCAAATAATCAAAATAATTGTTTCATATAAATTATACTACAATAAAATTGACTTTTAAATCATGGTACAAGCTAACACTTACAAAATTTATAATCATTTGAGATATGAATACATTAAATTATGTACTTTTCACTATGCATGTCTATTTGGCATTGTCAGGAAATAAAACATAATATTAGGCGATAGTTTTTGGGGTGATTTTTCCTTATCTTTTTATAGTTTTGAAATTCACTACCCACAGTATAAAATATAATAAAATCATGAAGAAAAATGTGTGTGTCACTGTCCTTAATAGGAATTAAACCATTGGACTAATAAGGTTTAGAGAAGAAAACAACCAACAATTTTGAGTCATTTTGTTTTGGAGGCATTTTCAGTACATTAGCTCTTGGAAATGCATTTCAAGCTTTAGAAAAACTACCCTACCGCTTGCAGTAACAATCTATAAAATAAAGAAGCAATCTTAAAACTGTCTCCAAATCTTGATGTAGACATTGCTTTTTTATTAAGTTATCTTTGATTCTTCAAGCTCTCTCTTTTAATGACAGGTGACTATAAGTTTATCTCCCGAATACCATAAGTATTTCTAGAATGGAATAATAACTCAACACTTCCATATTTCAAATTAGACTTTCTACCTCTTCTTTTCTTTTTGTTTTTTTGTTTTGTTTTTTTTGTTTTTTTGTTTTTTTTGGGTCACACCCGGCAGTGCTCAGGGGTTACTCCTGGCTCCATGCTCAGAAATTGCTCCTGGCAGGCACGGGGGACCATATGGGGCACCGGGATTCGAACCGATGACCTTTTTGCATGAAAGGCAAATACCTTACCTCCATGCTATCTCCCGGGCCCCTACCTCTTCTTTTCTAAAATAAATGACCTTCACATCAATTTTGAACTGTTTTATTCAGTATGAAACAAGTCCTGTACATTTGAGTTCAATTTATACTCTTATTTCCTAATAAAAATTGATGTCCCTGCCACTTAAATTTAAAGATTTCATATCAGATATAAATTCTAATGACTTATTAACATGTGGAACTTATTCTATTCTCCTGAGACACATATCTATTGGTCTAGTTAATGTTTTAAATAGTCTTAATAAAATCTCTTCAGAGTATATGTGTAAACAGTAACTGTCTTTTTGTTTATGAAAAATAGGAAGGAAAGTTTGATATGATAAATTATTTCTGAAATATTGCTGGTGTCTGGCTAGGAAAAAAAAACCTTGTTTGGAAATTTACTGAATTAGAACTAATTAGTATTCTGATTTCATTCCTAATGTGCTATCACTCTATTGTTTGAAAATAAATGAAGAGAAGAGAAACTGAGCTTTTAAAACTGAATGATCTATTGACTCTCTAATTAATGTGCTGGCTGTTTCATTAGCATTCAGATGTTTTATGGAGATTGACAAAGCCGTTGTGATTTTGGTAATCTGCTGAAATATTGGAAATGTAGGGAAGCACCTTAGCCAAAGGCCAGAACAGTAATTGGAAGATGCATTTTTAAGAGTGATCCGGAACCTGTAGTCCTTACATGCAGGGCATCACACTGTAGACAGATACCAATCACCTCCCAATGGGCAGGGGACAGCTGGAAATTTGAAGGTAAGCACAGGCCAAGAGGGTGATTTATGAAGATAAGTGAAGGTAATTCTGATAAATATCTTCTTAAAAAGACAATCCGGAAAGAAACACAGAGACTCCTCTCACACATGATTATTATACTTTAAATTTCAAGCATGCGTGCTGGATGGATCCACTGGCTATTCATAGATAATCGTCTTGCCATCACTCTCTACCTGATAACAGCCTTCAAAGTCACCTTGTGTAGACAAGGCCAAAGTCCAAGATGGGGTTCTCATTATTCATTTCTTTTCTTTGCTGGCTTCTCTTTCTTCTATTTTGCTTTACTCTTTTCAATGTTTCCATCACAAAATTTTAACAACCTTATCAAGTAGTCTCTGAAACCTACGGTAGCTCTTACTCATTCTCAACCAAAACAAGACTTAATAATCAACAAATCATCTAATCAAGTAATCACTTGAATAGAAACACATCTGGTGCTTAAAATGGGATAGCTTTTCACCAAAACGTTTGCATGCTGAAAGAAAATGTAAAAAAAAAAAAAAAATGAACTATATAGAGATACTTTTGAACCAGAGAAGTTCTATCTAAATCTTTGTCAATCCTTTTCAAAATAAGCCATTTTAGTTTGAATCGGGCCATCTTTATCTATTGATTTTTCTCCTTGAAATATTTACCCAAGTCCACCATATGCCAAGGTCACTATGACAAAAAGAAAACAAAAACAAACAAGAAACCCAAACAAAAGAGGTCTGTCTTTCTAGAACCTCTTAATATAATTGAATAATATAGTCAGATAATTAACACATAGCTAACAGGTTCTATGTACAAGGACAAAAGGACAGACCCTATGTAGAGGATATATTCTAAAAAAAAAAAAGTGACTCTTGAACCTAAAAGGGAGAATGCCAAGAACTGACTAAACAAAGAGCCAGGAGAGGGCGTTGTGTAGGAGGAAAGGGCAAGCTCCAAGGTCAGGCAAGAACAGAGAGATGGCTAGAAAGTAGGGAGATGTTGTGTGATTAAGGCATAGCAAAGAGCACTAAGAAAGGTCTGTAAGAGTCCAGTCTATGCCTTTAGAACTTAACAGACAAGAAAAAGAAAAACTGAGCAGACAAGAAAAATCTCAATACACTATAGTTTTCTTGAAGATATTTATGAGTACAATGTTTGTACATTTTATTATAAAGTATAGAAAAGATGCATAAAGAGACACAAAGATTATTCTAAGGTGTGCAGCCACAAAAACAGATGAAAGGAAAATAAGAACTATGACAGTGCCCCAGAATTCGTTTCCTGCCCTGCGTCACTCCTACTAACAAGTGTTATTTAGATTTCTAGGATAATGATGGCCTATTGATTTTTTTACTTCTCCACCTGCGCATTAATTTGCTAAACATGCTTTTTATATAGACTTCCAGGTTTTTAAACTTCACATAAACAAAATTGCTCCCCACGTCAATTTATGTCTGACTTCTTTTTTGAAGTAATTCAGATACAATCTCAGTATAATTTTGGAAACCCATTCCTTTTTTTGTAACACACAAACATAGTTGCAATTTGCTCATTTTCATGGCCCTGGAGTCTGTATCCATTTTTCTGTGGGTACCTAAATCCACAGTGTGGTTTTTCAGGTCTTTGGTGAACATTGTTGATAGAAATATTCTTCTACATATTTCCTGGTGCATGCACATTCCTTCTTGCTGATTTACCCCGAGGAATAAATTGTGGCATGTTTTTAGTTTTAATAGTCACTGCCTTCTTCTTAGTCAGTTTACCATGTAAGGTTTGTGCTAGCAGTCTGTTTGCTCATAAGGTAAAGAGGCTAACAATTGCTTTTGTCATTTTTTCCAATCATGCCTTTTACAGGGAGTGCTTGCTTTGTTTGTTTTTGGTTTGAAAGTCACAGCAGGCCGTCTCAGGGCTGATCTTGGCTCTGTACTCAAGTCACCGTATGTAATACTGGGGATCAAAATGGAATCAGGTACATGCAAGACAAGAGCCTTATGGCAGCACTAACTCTCCAGACTCAGTGGTTGTTTGTAAAAGCTTGTTCTGGCTCCTGTGTGTTGGAGTAAAATAAAGTGGGGAGAGGCAATAAATTCTGAAGATGGCAGCATCAGTACTTGCTCACAGAATAAATGAAGAAACATAAAGGGATGTCTCAAGAATAACTTTCATGGCTAATGCTTAGAAAAGTGGGTAATGATGCCCCATTCTGAGAGAAGACTTAGATGAAAAAGAGTTCTCAATTTACTGGCCATGTTCTTTGTGAAATGTGATATTTCTATGAGATTACCACTGAATATCAAATAGGTATTTTGATTGATAGTGTAGAAATTTGGAGATATCATCAATTGAAGAAAATTTCTGGTATCTAGGGAATATGAT
>PVKC010036760.1:0-13150 GCA_004027635.1 Crocidura indochinensis
TTTTTTTTTATTTTGATGCTACAGAGTATCATACTCAGACCCAGAGTATCATACTCAGGAAACATGAACTTTATGACTGCCATATCTTGTTTTTCAGGTAACCTAAAATAATGCTACCAGCGTTTTATTATCTCTTATAAATTAAATTTCACTGCTTGTTTTTAAAAATAATGGAAATAATTTACTTAATTTTTCTTTCAACTATTTTAACAATGAACTATGTTGTTGTTTAATTTATAAACATTCTTAGTCATGAAAATATAGACATTTAAAACATCCTGACAGAATTTTGAGTTACCTCTTGGTGAATTTTGTTCTTAAAATAAATGTCAAAATGATTTTTTAGAATATGTATTATTGGGACTTGAGCAGTAGTATAGCAGGTGGGGCTTCTTGCTGGCCGTTGACCGGGCTTGATCCCTGGCATCCCATATGTTCCGCTGAGACTGCCAGGAATGATTTCTGAGCTCAGAGCCAGATTTGGGAAAAAAAAAAAAAAAAAAAAAAAAAAAAGACTGTCATTTTTTTATGTGTCAAATATCTTCACTATTGGAAATTTGAGGGTTTTTTTGTTGATAGTGAAAGAAGGAGCTGTATTTTTGTAATGAACCAAATAAGCTTTGTAGCATTAGTTTTAACATTCCCATAGAATTTATATGCTGACTTTAAACCTCTGTCAGAGCATAATGGGTGAGTAGTCTATGAAATGCCTTATATAAAAAATTATGTCTAACAAGAGCTGATGGTTCACCACCCACTGCCCCCACAATAAACCAGCTCTGCCTCTCCTCTCAAAAAAAAAAATATATATATTACCATCTGCTTCTTTCTAAACATTGTATTATTGCTTATATAAAATCAGTTTCATTTATAATGAAGGTTCGACAATATTCAGGCATAAGAAGATGGAAATACTCATTTTTTTTTTGGTCACCCCCTGCAGTGCTCAGGGGTTATTCTTGGCTCAGGCTCAGAAATTGTCCCTGACAGGCTTGGGGGATCATATGGGATGCCGGAATTCGAACCATTATTCTTCTGCGTACAAGGCAAACACCCTATCACTGTGCTATCTCTTATCTCTCCTGCCCTGGAAACACTTCTTTTTTTTTTTGGTTTTTAGGCCATACCCGGTGATGCTCAGGGGTTACTCCTGGCTATTTGCTCAGAAGTCGCTCCTGGCTTGGGGGACCATATGGGAACCAGGGGATCGAACCTCCATCCGTCCTAGGCTAGCGCAGGCAAGGCAGGCACCTTACCTCCAGCGCCACCGCCTGGCCCCTCTTTTTTTTTTTTTTTTCTTTTGGGGCCTGACTCCTGGTGCTTACTCCTGGCTCTGAGCTCAGTAATCACTCCTGTTGGAGCATGGTATATAGATAAAGATAGAACCCAGGTCAGCCGTGTACAAGGCAAGCTCCCTACCTGCTGCTGTTCTATCACTCTGGTTTCCAAGAATGGAACTTTGAGTCTATTAAATATGTTTCATGTTTTGAAACATTTTATATTCTTATAAAGTATTTTAAATGGAAAAACAGCTATCTATTTTGTAGGTAAGAATAGTCAAATGCCTGTGTTAAGTTTAATAAGCAAGATAACCAAGTGGTAAAAGTCCAGAGTTTGATCCCAGGTGTTGCTTTAGCCACAGTGATCCTCAAACTACGGCCCACGGGCCACATATTGTATTTGTTCCCATTTTGTTTCTTCACATCAAAATAAGATGTATGCAGTGTGCATAGGAATTTGTTTTTTTTTTTGTTTGTTTTCTTTTTTTGTTTTTGGGCCACACCCGGTGACGCTCAGGGGTTACTTCTGGCTATTCGCTCAGAAGTCGCTCCTGGCAGGCACGGGGGACCATATGGGGAACTGGGGGATTGAACTGCGGTCCGTCCTAGGTTAGCGCAGGCACCTTACCTCCAGCGCCACCGCCCGCCCCCAATGCATAGGAATTTGTTCGTAATTTTTGTTTTTACTATAGTCTGGCCCTCCAGTGGTCTGAGGAACAGTGAACTTGGGCCCCTGTTTAAAAAGTTTGAGGACCCCTGCAGTGGTTCCCACGCACTTCATGACCTTAACTCCATAGAATGTAAAAATCAGTGGACCCTCGCTGGATCCTAGTATCATTAGGATGTAACTCCACGTCCCTGAACATCAGATCTGGCCTCTATTGGAGTAAAAAAGGAATGTCATGTACAATAGATAACTTGAGGGCTCAGCCTAAGGCTTACATCTAAGTTTGATCTCTCAAAAGATAGTTGCCTACTTTACCCTCAGTTCCAATCACAAATACAAACATTTACCACAGGTAGATGACTTTTCTCATAAACACTTTCCTAATAACATGGAATCTCAATATCATCTTATCTTTTTTTCCTCTGATTTTTCTTTTGACTCTAAGCAAACAGATGCATCTTAATCTGTATCTTCTGAATAAATCTACACTGGGGATTGTCTGAATCATGTATTCTATAATATGAGTTTTGTTCATTGAGTAAATATCTGAACATGTATTTATGAGGCATTTAGCTTAATCATTATGGTATGTGATAGTTATTACTGCTATAGTCTTTGTCAAGTTAAACATTTATTAGATTTGTGGGTTACCTGAGTTGTCTGTGGAAAATTGTTTCCACAGATTCTCTAACTTCACCTGCTTCATCCTTGTTTAATGACTTTGGTGCCCTCAACATCTCTCAGAGAAGAAAGGTAGGTAAAATTGAAATTTATGTGAAACTAATGGAATCTGTACATGATATTTGGGTCATTATCTATAAGCTGCTCTGGATTCTCCAGAAGTGGGAGAGAGGGCAGTATTTTTGCAAATTGTAATGCTTTTCTTGTCTTATGTTTAACCTTTTTTTCTTACATGCAAAATTCTTTTTTTGGAGGGATGAAATGCTTTTGCTTACTCTTCTCATTTTCTATTATTTAGATATGTTTGATGTTATGGTTGCTGTTAATGTGACTCATTGTAGGTATATTAGTTGTGTTTTATTTCTGATAACTTTATCCAAATATCGACTTATCCCCTGATTTAAGTTCTATATTATAAGGCAGACATAAAATGCTCAACTTTTCTAATTGGCCTCCCCACATCCACAATCTCCTCCTTTATACCTGGTGAGTCTCAGGGCTTACTCCTAGCCCTGTACTCAGAAATTACATTTGGCAGTGCTTGGGATCAATAAGGGATCCTAGGCATTGAACCCCATGTCGGTGAGGCAAATGCCCAACCCATTGTACTGTCGCTCCAGTTTCTTAATTGGTCCATCTGTTTACAAAATGTTTAAAGTCTCTTTATATTAGAAATTTAATTTCCTTTGGAATTGACACTGATAAGGCATACATAGGTTTTGAATTGCTTTATTAGGAACACATTTTATGTCTAGTAGAAATGAAAATTTTATACAGGTTTTTGCTTTCATGTATGAATGAGAATTAGTATGTTAATAGTCTAGAGAAGGTGGTATTTTTGGTTAGATTCTGAAGCAACTAAATATTTAGGAGCTTATAAGTCTGGGTGGGAATTACTATAAAGCTATAACTTAGTTTCCTAAGTAATGGAAGTATGACCCAGTACTTTGACTCTTTTAGAATAGGGGCCACCTCTAGCAGACTTGGTGAAGCTGCAGCACCATCCCTCTCAGCAGTGCTCAAGTGGCATGTGGTAATGGGGATCCACTTCAGGATCCTGCACAGACAAGCCTTGTTTTATTACCAGAGTTCTATCTCACGCTGCAACATAAATTGTTTTTAGGTTTAGAGAACTGAACCAGCTTAAGATGCATTTCAGGTGTTGTGATCAGATCTTTCTGTAGTGGGTGAAGAAATTCAGGTTCTTCAGACAGTCAAAATTGAAAGCAAGGCACAGTAGAGCAAATCACTTAATTCAGTAAAAGACTTTTTAGGAAAACTGAAAGGAAGGGAAGAGGAAGGCAGGAAACTCCCAGATTACAGGAGGTATCACCTACATCAGGATTTCTAAGACTGAGGCTCCCACTTTTGTACCTTTTTAACAGACAAAGGTGGGTGGGTGAGCCTTTCCTTATTATGATTCAAAAATGTTGGCCATTAAAATAGGGGAGAGAAGGTTGAGATGATTATCTTTTTGCATCCCAGTTCAGCAGGACCTGGGTTATCAATTATCAGGTACTACCTAGGCCCCCCTTGTGACATTGCACACCATGTGATTCCTTCCTTAAGGAACATCCCTAATCCCTAATCTCACCCTGTCTATTCTTCTTTAGTCTTTAAATGGCATTGAAGACTAGATGCTGTCAAAACAAAACATGCTAGGGGATCAGGTGTAATCTAGTATCTCATCTGAAGTATTGATGAGAGGGGCTGACTGCAGAATGATTCCAAGCAACTTGAATTTATCACTGGAAATAACAAATTTGACTTTTATAAATTTTCCTATTTACCCTGAAAACATTTATTCCTGATTCATCAAGTATTTTTCATGAATTTGTAGCTTCTCATCACAATGTTAGATGTAGACTAGAGTTGGACATTAATTGGCATTAGTGAGGTATGACAGGAGATGTCACCAAGGAAGGAATAGTCAAATGTTGAAATGTAGACACAATCTCAGTAATTGAGATTATTGAGCTATTTATATTTTGTATAAGAAAAAATGATCAGGGGACCATGGGATGCGAGGGATTGAACCCAGGTTGGCCACGTGCAAGGCAATTGCCCTCCCCGCTCTGCGATGGCTCTGTCCCCTTTTTCTTTGTTTTTAACTGATATTTATTTTTGAGAAAATATTTCTGGAGATTAGAACAAGAATTTTAATGGACCATTCTCAAAATTTTTAGTAAGATTAAACGACAAAGAAATGTTATTGCAAATGTGTTCTCATCTGGAGAGTTAATAGCCTATCTTCTGATGAAAGACTAGTATAAGTGAGCACTGCTGCAGGTTTCAGTTTTGTGATCTTGTGCCAACTTTCTAGGCTTTAGTCATCCCTTATGTGAAATAATGGTCTGGATAATTGAAATGGTGTGGGTTATTGGAATGTTGGCCTAGATAATTACTTTGATGTTTTTTCATTTCTACAACTCATTGTCATTTTAATACCTATGAATCAGTTTACTTAAAATTTTGAGGTTCCAAGGTTTATCTCTGACAAACTACATTTTCTTGCTATTTATATTCAAAATGATATGTAAAGGTAGACATTTTTTTCCAATAGTACTCTGTAGTTGGAAATCTACATGGATACATATTAAATGTGTTTTTAAATTGTTAACAGTTGATCAGATTTAAATTTATCTTTCACAAAGAGTACTGCATACTAATAATTGCAAATTGAAGGAATAAGGGGCTTTTTCATTTTAGTAATTCATCATGTCTGTTTAATGATGTGATTTTAGTGGAAATAACTCAATTTTTTATAACTAACTTTAATTCTAGGTTGATAGAGTAGACTTTCATGATTACTCAGTGACAACTTATTTTATGTTGTCACTGAGTAACAGATAGCTGCTATTATGTAGCTCGTTAAGGTAAACCATTTTTTAAAATACAAAGTCAGTTCTTTGGTCAGGAATGCCACTGTATTTTTTGTTTGCTTTTTGTTTTTGAGTCCCAAACTGGTGATGCTCAGGTTTATCTCTAGATTTGCACTCTGTCCTCAGGAATTATTCTGGGTGGTCCTTTGCTTGGGACCATATGAGATCCTGGGGATGGGGACTGAAGGCAAGCACCTACCTGCTGTACTATCTTTCCAGCTCAGGAAAATTCTGCTTTTTATCTGTGGGATTATTGGGTTTTAATCCTAATCATAAGTGATTAGATGAATTAGATAAATCAATTCAGTCTCTATTTCTGTGATAGGCAACTGTGTGCTAATGTGGGAAGCAAAAGGAAAATGGTGTTTTTCTTGCTTTTTTCAAATCTCATTGAAGAGTCAATAATAGCACTACTACACCTTGTGTCAGTGCTAGTTCACAACTTGTTTCCTGTGGAGAACTAAGGTAATAGATTAAAAATAAATGCTTGTATATAGCAATTTAATAATACTATGATATCTAAATACATGGTTATTTTCATTGTCAAACTTTTACACAGTATAGGATCATGAAAAATTTCTTAGTGTTATCGTTCTTAATTGAGACTCAGCAGTTTGAGACCTCAGTATTTATATTTTCTATGTTAGGAATATATAAATTTATAGGTAGAAAAATAACCATTATTATGTATAACACTATTGGGTGAGAATGATACTTGGAGAAATTGAAATTATGGTGTTTTACTCTGACAGAATTAAATCCTCTCTAGATACTAGAGCTGAAAATGGGGGTTAAGATATTTGAGATTAACAATTCTTAACAGTAAGATAGAATAAATGGAACATAGGTATAAAGGATTATGATTTTGAATTTTATGATTATGATTTTGATTTATGAATTTTGATAGAAATAAAATTTTGGGGAAATAAAGTATTTTTATAATTCTCTGATCTTGTTTAACTTCTTTTTGGTGGGGGAGGCCACACTGGGCAGTGCTCATGGCTTACTCCCGGCTTTGCACTCAGAACTCGCTCCTGGTAGGCTCAGGGAACTATATGAGATGCTGGGGATCGAACCTGGATCTGTCCTGGGTAAGCCGTTTGCAAGGCAAATGCCCTACTGCTGCGCTGTCACTCTGGTCCCTTGCTTAACTAATTTTGCTAAGTTGTGGAGTTTGTTTTTAACTTTCAGTTCATACTTGGTAGTAGTTCTCAGGGCTTACTCCTAGATCAGTGCACAGGGGTCACTCCTCGTTGTGCCGAGGGGTCATTTGGGGTGCTGAGGATTGAATTTAAGTTGGATACATGCAAAGCAAGCATCCTACTTGCTAAAAGATCTCTGGTCTGATTGTTTTTAAGTATAGACACCTAGTCTTTGACATAGTAAGACAAAGTAAAAGATCTTTAAAATTTGCCTTTAAATCGTTGACTTCATTAGCTTTTCTTTTTTTTTTTTTTGGACTCCACTTTACTCATTTTTGAGTCTCTTATTCATTTTCCCATTCTTTGGTCTATTCCCTCCACTGAAGCAGTATGATCCTAATTTTTTTATTTGCATTTTTTATTTTCAGTCAATATACAGATTGTATGACATATTTTTGCTTGGATGACAGATATTTGGAAAATTCATTTTCATTTAAAAAATTTTCAGACTTCAATGACCAATTAATTTCTTTAGAATTGGGAGCAAAATATTCTGCAGTATTGTGTTTATACCATATGTTCTTGATCCTAAAGCTTCGTTAGGATCTTGGAAGTGGGATTAAAGTTTTTTTTTTTTTTTTTTGATTTTTGGTTTTTGGGCCACACCCAGTGATGCTCAGGGGTTACTCCTAGCTATTCGCTCAGAAGTCATTCCTGGCAGGCACGGGGGACCATATGGGGAATCGGGGGATTGAACCGTGGTCCATCCTAGGTTAGCGCAGGAAGGCAGGCACCTTACCTCCAGCGCCACCACCCGGCCCCGGGATTAAAGTTTCATTATGGCTTACTTGTTAATTTGTAAGGATATAGGCAATGTAAGTTTTGTTCTGGTTTATTTTGTTTTAATTCACTAAATACTTTTCTCTGTTTCTTTCATTTTATTCTTTTTGGAACGTCCTACTGTTTTTTGTTTTGAGAATATACATCCCTTTTTCTTCCATCCTTACAAAACTGCTGGTGAAACCTTTTTTGTGTGTTTTCTCATTTCTTTGGATTTTAAAGTTTTTCTGTTCTAGTATCTTTGAAATATGATAGATATCCTTATTTACAGAATATAATATGGGATAACAAACTGGAGAGTATGATTGATTTTTTTTGAGCAGTTGATTTTTTTATTGATTGATGACCATATGGAATGATAAGAATTGAATCTGGGTCCATCTCCGATTGGCTGCATGCTAGGTAAATGCCCTACCACTGTGCTATCTTTTTGGTCCCTGATTGATTTTTATTTTTTTTAAGGAGAAAGCTAACATAAATGAAGAAATTTTGGAACTTTGAATTAAATATTGACTATTAAAAGAACTAAAGGAAATCAAGAAGATATGTAGAGTAACTAAAATCTTAATAGAAATTGTAACCTAAACAGTACCTGCAAAACTATTGTTTCAAACTGTCTTCTGGTCTTGGGGCTGAAGAGAAGTATAGTGGTTAAGGTGTCTGCCTTGTATGTAGTGGACGTAGGCTTGATTTCTGACATCCCATTATGATTCCCTGTTCCTTGAACTCAGAACAAAGTAAGCCATGAGTACTGTCATGTGTGTAATACCTTGCAATATAACTACAAATAGTAGTAGTAGTAGTACAAATCAAATAGAAACAAAACTTTTTTTGTTTTTTTGTTTTTTGTTTTTTGTTTTTTTTGGTTTTGGGTCACACCCAGCAGCGCTCAGGGTAACTCTTAGCTTTACACTCAGAAGTTGCTCCTGGCAGGCTAAGTGACCATATGGGATGCTGGGATTCGAACCACCATCCTTCTGCATGCAAGGCAAATGCCCTACCTCCATGCTATCTCTCCAGCCCCTAAACAAAATTTTTTTTTTTTTTTTGGTTTTTGTTTTTTTTGGGTCACACCCGACAGCACTCAGGGGTTGCTCCTGATTCCACGCTAAGAAATTGCTCCTGGCAGGCTTGGGGGACAGGTCACATGGGATGCCGGGATTCGAACCAATGACCTTCTGCATGAAAAGCAAACGCCCTACCTCCATGCTGTCTCTCTGGCTCCTAAACAAAACATTTTTATAAGATGTTTATTGCTAGCTACCTAGCAATAACAAGTTTCAATGGTAAATCGTGGGTAGAAATCCAGATTAATACATCTAGCTGTTTTTTTACTGGAATGGAATAATCTTTACTCATTCTACTTGTCAAGTGGTGGGAATTTGTTGTTTCAATTTAAGCCAGACACAGGTGAGGTTTTAGTTTTAGGAGAAGCTAAAGAATATTTATAAATACTGAAAGATTTTTTTTGTATATGTATATATATATACATATATATATATAACACCATCATATAGAAATGTTAACATCTAGGGTGTTGATATAACATCTATTATAACACCTATTATAGTAATAGTAATAGCACTGTGGATTCGTTTAGAGTACAGTATTGGGCTGTATGAATTGATTCCCTATTTTCTCACTGTCTTTGTGATTTTGTGCAGTTTATGCTGTTAGTTTTGAAAAACTACTTTTGTTCCTTTGAACAAAATATTAAGCTCATTTTTATTAAAATAACATGTTAATTCCTTGTTCTGATAAGTTATTAGTTTAAAATTTTTTTCATTAAAGTATGATGATTTACAAAGTTAGTTCTAGTTGAGTTTGAAAAGTACTGTCATTGTTTTTATATGATTTGAATCTCCTGTAACTTTTTTTTTTTGGTTTTTGGGTCACATCCGGCAGCGCTCAGGAGTTACTCCTGGCTATCTGCTCAGAAATAGCTCCTGGCAGGAACGGGGGACCATATGGGACACCGGGATTTGAACCAACCACCTTAGGTTTTGGATCGGCTGCTTGTAAGGCAAACACCGCTGTGCTATCTCTCCGGGCCTCTCCTGTAACTTTTAATATTGATAGTCTACAATAATTACCTTAGTAAATGGATTTATTTTAATTAATTTATTTATGTATTGTATTTTAATTGACTTACTGGTATGATACTGTGATAATCTATTATTAACCTGAAATTTGACTTGATTATTTTGAAATGCCATTCAAATAATATTAGAATAAAATTTAAAAAGATTTAATAATAGATAGGTATTTACTCTGGGCTTCTTGCTTGGGGATCAGTTGTGACAATCTAAGACACACTTTTTTCTGACTGGACAGCTATAGCACAGCATCTAGGCCATTTGGCTTGCATGCCACTGTTCCTGGTTCAATCCCCAGTGTACTGTGTGATGTTTGAGCCTGGCCAGAAGTGATTGATCCCTGAGTAGAGTACCAGGAGTAAGTCTTTAGCACTAAAGTGTGTGCCCCAAAACCAAAACAAACAAAACACCAAATTAAAACAACAAATGCTAAAAAGCTTTTATCTGTAAAATTAGTGTTACTGTTATATATATCTTACAGAATTCTGAATATTAAGTGCTGGGCATGGTACCTTTTGCTAATCAAATTGTAATCGCTATTGTAGTCTTTAATTGCTTATGATTTTGAGATTTCAAAACATTGTATTGTTCATGTAAGAGTATAAAAGTGCCACTCTTAGTTTATGTTTAATTTATAGTGTTAAAAAATTAAGCTGAGGATCTGAATGTAGTACCAGTCTGTACCAGTGTGTTGCCTTGCAGGCAGCGGACTGTTCAGTTCTTAGCTTCCCATATGTAATATACCAGGAGTGATTCATAAGTGCAGAGCAAGGAACTGAGCATGGCCAGGTGTTAACCAAAAGTCATAAAAACACTCAAGTTAATTTTAAAGTTTATTTTATTCAGAGACTCATGAATGAACCAGCAGCAGCATTCAGGTTAGCAGAGGTGAAGGGGTTCTAAAGAACAGAACAGGTGGATTACTAAAAAAGAAAATCGGATTGTAGCAAGAGCATCACCCTTTGAGGCATAATTGCGGTCTTTCTCGCTTAGTGAAGATTCTTTTCACTAGGATGGACCAGATAACTTCAGGTTAGCTGATTCAAGATTCCATTTCTGTGACTGGTTGAAACTGTAAGCTAGGCACATTAAGTCTCAGTTGGGTGATAAGTAATTTAGCACAAGTGATTTTATTTTGGGCATTTAAACAGCATTTAAGTAGTATTTCTGGAAATAATTGCTTCATTTCAAGCCTTAATATAAATATAGGTGTCACATAGTTTAAATCAGAAGAGAATATCTAGTAATAGGATTTTTAGAAATCAGGTTTTTGATTTTGCTGAGACTGTAATCATACATACATATGATGATATAAAATATATGATAATTGAAGTTGGTAGTTTATTGTGGAAATACATTTTTCACTTATAAACACTTTCATTTTGGAACTGGAGTGATACCACCAGTGGGTACACTTATGCTTTGCAGACCCTGGCTCAATCTCAGGCATCCCATGGTCCTCTGAGCCTACCAGGAATGGTTTTCGAAGCAGCTCCAGAAGTAACCCATGAGTACCACTGAATGTGCTCCCACCAAAAAAACAAAACAAAACAGACCTTACTAAAAATAAACACTTGGAGCCGGAGAGATAGCATGGAGGTAAGGCGTTTGCCTCTCATGCAGAAGGTCATTGGTTTGAATCCCGGCATCCCATGTGGTCCCCTGAGCCTGCCAGGAACGATTTCTGAGCATGGAGCCATGAGCAACCTCTGAGCGCTGCCGGGTGTGAATCCCCCCCCCCCCCAAATAAATAAAAATAAACACTTTCAGTTAAAATACTTATTAACATAGCCATTGTTACTTTTCACATTTTTTCCACATGATTTTACTCTAAAACTAAAAAATATGAGGAGTTAATAGTTACAATACTTTAGAAATATCTTTGTTCAGTATATGGTGGCATAAAACTTTATTGTAAAAATGAAATTTTTTTTTGTTTGTTTTTGTTTTTTGGGTCTCACCTGGCAGTGCTCAGAGGTTATTCCTGGCTCCATGCTCAGAAATTGCTCCTGGCAGGCACGGGGGACCATATGGGGCACCGGGATTCGAACCGATGACCTTTTGCATGAAAGGCAAACGCCTTACCTCCATGCTATCTCCCGGGCCCCTAAAAATGAAATTTTAAGAACATATTGTGATGGCTGTTTTGTATGCTTTATTAAATTTATGTAGATAATATTGGGGACTTTACCAGGTTTGACTCATGAAGAACTTAGTATTTGCTAAATAGAGCTTAAATATTTGCTCATCTGTGTATGTAAGTCATATTCCCTAAATGTTGAATATAATTTTAGATATTTTACTTAGTATAAGTCTTAATTCTCTCATCTGTCTATAGCTATGCATTTCTTAAATATGGGGATCATTTTTTGACTTCTAGATATTTACCTGTTTTTACCTTTTTAATTTTAATAAACCTACTACCTATCTCATCTTGCTTTTGTCTTTACTTAAGTAATGAAAACATAACCTAATACATTTTATGAAAAGCCTATAATATTAATGATTTTTTAAAAAACAGGACAGATTACAGAGTAATATATATATATATATATATATATATATATATATATTTGGTTTTGGGTCACACCCGGCAGTGCTCAGGGGTTACTCCTGGCTCCATGCTCAGAAATTGCTGCTGGCAGGCACGGGAGACCATATGGGGCACCGGGATTCGAACCGATGACCTTTTGCATGAAAGGCCTTACCTCCATGCTATCTCCCGGGCCCCACAAAGTAATATTTTTAAGGCAGATTTTTTTTTTCCTTTCTTTTGGTTACATTTTGACAGAACTGAAGATAGGGATAGGGGAGCACATATGGTGGTAGTGATTAAACTCTGGATCTTGCATACACATTGCTTTATTATTTAGCCACACTAGATATTTTTTTTTCTTTTTGAGTTCTGTATCCATTTAAAAAATTATTGGAAGCCCAAGGTAAGGGGATTTGTATGTCCTGATTTACTATTTATTAACTAGAAGTAGGAACATTTAAAATTCAGGGTTATTAATATACTTATTTAGTAAATTTTGCATGGGTCGTTCTTGTGTTGATCTATTTCCTCCAGTAATTTTTTTGGGGGTGGGTGATTTGGGTCACACTTGATGACGTTAGGGGTTACTTCTGGCTATGCGCTCAGAAATCGCTCCTGGTTTGGAAGACCAAATGGGACACCCTGGGAATCGAACTGATGTCCGTCTTGGATCAGCCCCATATAAAGCAAGCGCCCTACCTCTGCGCTACCACTCTAGCCCCTATTTCCTGCAGGAAATTTAAATAAACTGCTAAACATGGAAATTTAGTTCCCCCATTTTTGTGAAGCAAGATAGTTTTTTGAAGCTTTAGAAAGATGTGAAGAGGGGCAGGAGAGATAGCATGGAGGTAGGGCGTTTGCCTTTCATGCAGAAGGATGGTGGTTTGAATCCGGGCATCCCATATAGTCCCCCGAACCTGCCAGGAGTGATTTCTGAGCGTGGAGCCAGGAGTGACCCCTGAGCACTGCCGGGTGTGACCCAAAAATCGAAGGAAGGAAGGAAGGAAGGAAGGAAGGAAGGAAGGA
>PVKC010036761.1:0-13135 GCA_004027635.1 Crocidura indochinensis
GGGGGATCATATGGGGCACCGGGATTCCTGATTCAATGTTCATATGTAACTGGAGCAATACTGTGAATGACATGTAAACCACTATGTTATAAAAAAAAACAAGAAAATGATAAATACAGTAAAGCATTCTCATAGCAAAAAAGATTGTGAAGGTAAGGTTAGACTGCCAGTAATGAGTGACTTATTTAGTACTAACTAATCACTTTAATGCTATTATGTAATACCAATACTTTATTCACTTCTGCAGAGAATAAAACTATGTTAACCAACTCTCAAAAAAAATGATTCTGGAGTTTTATTAGTAAGGTAAACAACCTGCAACTTTGTGCAGGAGAAGAATACTAGTCAAAAGAGCACCAGAAGGACAACTCCTTAACAACAAATCTAAATCGTTAGTCTAGTTTCTTTAGCTTTAATGTCCAAGTTTTGTCCTTTGTAATGCCTGGTCAGCACCTGTTTCATTCTTTCAACAACATCACATTGTTTTGATTAATGTCTGCAGCTCCATTGTCCATGCTTTGCATAGCAACTCTGGATTGCATATTCATAGATTGCTATATTCAAAGAAATTATGACTATGATTACTTTCTTGAGAAATCTGCTAAACATGAATAACCTCATGTTGAAACTTCTCAGGAAGTTCTCTGTAGCAGTATTAGAGAAATAGAACTTTGTGTCACTTGGTATTCAGTGGGATTTTTTTTTCTCAAGCAGTATACCAAACCTTATTTTCAAGGAAAATGTGAATTTACATCATGCTTCAGGAGAAGGCAATAAAGAAGATTGAGGGGGGACAATCAGTTCCCCCAAGTTTTTTTTTTCTTTTGGTTTTGGGATCACACCTGGCAGCGCTCAGGGGTTTCTCCTGAATCTATGCTCATAAATCACTTCTGGCAGGCTCGGAGGACCATATGGGATGCCAGGTTTGAAACATCGACCTTCTGCATGAAAGGCAAATGCCTTACCTCCATGCTATCTCTCCGGCCCCGCCCCAAGTTCTTTTAATCGTGTTAACATCCCCAGTGACTTAGCATTTTCTTATGCTTTGATATTGCTTTATTAGGTAGTGTAGTCATTCACAAATTAAACACTTTCTAGACTTTTGAAACTCTTCTGTGGAAACTCATCCTATTTAAAAGTCACTACTGCGAAGCTCTAGGTTTGCAATTAGGGAACTAAACAGAAATTTAAAGCACTTCTCTTTTCTTCTAAGGTTAATAATGAAAAGAATAATTGGATTTTAGAGCCAACAAGTTTGAATTAAAATATCTATGATGATTTTTCTGAGAAAGAAAAATTGTGTCTGGATTCTGATTCTTTACCATGGATTTGAGATAAAATATTTGCTTTAATCTGGTCAATCTTTGGGCTTTTTGAGTGGCTAATTAGTTGCAAAGTTGTCAAAGAAAAACAGATATTTCAGTTTTTGTTTGTTTTTTAATCTATGAGATTTCATTGGATGACTTGTAAACTAGAGTCTTTCGAGCTTCAGCTTTCTCACTTATCTCCCATCTGTCCTCAGCCTTACAGAGAATTATCAATAGAATTTGATATTCTTAAGTCAGTTAATCTTTGGACTCAAATTCTCTTCTGTAAAATAAGCATATGTTGAATAGAGATGATTAAGGTTTCTTTCATTGCTGGCAATGGATAATTATTTGACTTTCAGTCCCCCCAAGTCACAAAACCATATTATCTACACAGTTCAATAGATCAACATTGTCTTAGGTTTGAATACACTGACCCTGAGGTTATGCAATAGTAGCCCCATGTTGTGTGGTTTGAAATATAGTGACTAAGTTTTACCTTAGCCTTAAAAATCCTTCCTCTCCGGATGCTTTGAAATGTTCCCCCTAGAGATTCAAGTTCAAATATTATTCTTTCCAGTATGATTCTTGGAAGATAACACATTAAATCATTAACAAATTATGTGAGTTGTTTGTAATTTTTTTCATGATAGGAAGACCCTAGCAAAGTATGAGAACCGTGGTAGATGTTGTAGGGAAGGAAAATTTCCTCCTCTCTCTTTTGTGTTTTGGGTCAGGCCTCAGTTAAGATAATATAAAGCAAATTAACAGGAAAAATATGCAAATTTTACTTAATATGTTATATACATATCGGAGTCTCAAGAAGAAAAAAAATCTCCAAATTCATCAGGCCCTAAGGGTCATATATGTCTTCCAAGAATGACAAATTGTGAGGATGAGATAAGACAAAAGGATATAGCCTAGAGGTAACAAGGTATAGGATAGTGACAAGTAGATGGGTGAACCTAAGATGATCTGGTGATTTATTTAGTTAATTATTATTTGGGGGGGCACAATCAGTGCCTGAAGACTTATTCTTGTTTTATGCTCTGGGATCAATCTTGACAATGCTACAGAGAAGGAATCAGGGTTGGCCTCATGTAAAGCAGATATACTATCCCTGGTACTATCTCTCTAGCCCAGATAAAGTTATTTTCATAGGTTTTTGAGTGCAAGTTACTCTGGACATAAATGACCAGTCTCTGATAATAAGAATATTCTTCTTTTCCTGGTATAGGGAGGGCAATTTTCTCGTGAGAACTCTTACCTGCTTGTAGAGAAGAGTTTCTCATGCACTGTTTCCTAAGTACTGTCAGTTCAAAATAAATCAACATGCAAACATCATGGATGGCCTACTCTGAATACCCTGATCAGAGAGGTGGTAGAAGAGAAGAAGGCGGGGTTCTACCAAGGTTTATTTGTGTTAGAAAAAACTGGCTCAATTTTTTGCCCAAGTTCTAAGTGGGAAGAGCCTGAATTAATTAATCAAGCATCTTGGGCTTCCATTTCTGATGGGTAAATTCATAGTATTTTCTGTAAGGACTAATAATTGTGAAGACTAATTCATATATTGTGTAAAGCTCCTGTTATGGAGTAAACACTCAGTTACTTGCTACTATACAATGTCACCCACAATCTAATCTGCAATGAGATGTTCTGATCATTTCATTGAAAACAGAACTTAAATAGAAGTCTCTCAGTATCCAAGGGACAAACAGACACACCTTTCCTCTTGAGGAACAACTTTTTTATTTCATAATCTGTGCCTGTGGCACACTTAAACTGGATGCCAAGAAGTACTTGTTCTCTGCTCTTCCTCAAGCAACCTCTACTACCTTTGAGTACTTTGGCACAAGCTTCAAAATTTGAAAATAGGGATGGGATGCTCTAAACAGTAAAATCATTATGTTAAAAGCTCATTTTATTTTTTCCATTTGAATATGTACAAAGCTGGAGATATTCCTTGTTTCTTTAGGGAACGGGCTCTCTCTCTCTCTCTCTCTCTCTCTCTCTCTCTGCCTTCCATTAGGGAAGTATTTTATGATTGCTCAGTTTATTTTGTAGAAATAAGAGTCTATTGTTATATTGGGAAGGAAAAAAACCCATAGCAATAACCATTTAGGACAAGGAGAAGGAAGGAAAGAATTTTGGAGAAAAATAATTCCTTTCCCATATTTCTCTTAAGTTGTATATCTTGGAACTCATTTTCATTATAGGGATCTTCTCTTTGTTTATGAAAAAAATAATCTCTAAGAGGACAAAACCCATAGGATTTGTCCATTTTCCTAACTAATTTTCAGGCGTGATGCGAAACTTCCATTAAGAAACTCTGTTCTTTGTCCAGCCCAATTTGAAAATATTTCTTTAGAACTTACAAAAGATTTCAAAAACATGTTAAAGAAGTGCTTTTAAGAAGTGGACTCCCCTTGGGAACTTGGAAATAAGATTTTTAAAACATTCTGAGCTGTCTCTGAAACCTAATCTTGAATAGCATTATACTGTCTTCCTAACAAAGCGGATTTCGAGTTAGCTTTAAAACAGAGTGATCATGGAGCAAGCTAGTCAGATGATGAACTCAAATTGGAGATTTTAATTACATTTTCCTCCTCTCTGTCGTTTTGAGTCACTCAGCTCTCTCTTTCATTCCCTCTCTCTCTTTTTCTCTCTCTTCTTTCTCTCTCTCTCTCCTTTTCTACTCTTTTTTTGGGGAGTATTTTTGCTAAAGCATTTTCAGATAAAGTTTTTACAATTTGTTTAGAAAACTCTAGAATCTAGTATGAAAATACTAATTATAAGATGCAAAGTCAGTGCATCTTGTGCACTTAATTTTTAATTTTTAAATTTTTTGTTATTAAATATAAATTTTTAAACAAAACAAAACAAAACAAAAAAAAACGTTTAAACCTTTGGGGCCCAGGAGATAGCATGGAGGTAAGAAGTTTGCCTTTCGTGCAAAAGGTCATTGGTTCGAATCCCGGTGCCCCAAATGGTCCCCCATGCCTTCCAGGAGCAATTTCTGAGCATGAATCCAGAAGTAACCCCTGAGCACTGCCGGGTGTGACCCAAAAACCAAACCAAAACAAAACAAAACAAAAAAACAACGTTTAAATATAAATTTTTTTGATAAATGTAAACTCATTGGACATATTGCATGAAATCTTTTACCATTAGCGATGGGAATGGAGGTGGAGGGAGGACAATTCGGAGATGGGAATTCCCCTGATTCAATGTTAGCATGTACCTGGAACATTACTGTGAACGATATGTAAACCACTATGATTAAAATAAAAATTATATTAAAAAAAAGAAAAAAGAAGTTTTATATTCACATCTTTAACACCATCAAAATTACAGAGCCACATGTGGCTCATGAAAAAAAATACAGGCATGGATATTTCATGTAGAAATGATTTAATTTTCGGGGGCCCGGGAGATAGCATGGAGGTAAGGCGTTTGCCTTTCATGCAAAAGGTCATCGGTTCGAATCCCGGTGCCCCATATGGTCCCCCGTGCCTGCCAGAAGCAATTTCTGAGCATGAAGCTAGGAGTAACCCCTGAGCACTGCCGGGTGTGACCCAAAAACCAAAAAAAAAAAAAAGAAATGATTTAATTTTCTCTAAAACTATTTTATTTGCATATAAATTATATATTTTTGTCTTTATCATATGTGTTATTGTTTTCTCACAGTACGAATGTTGTAGATTCTTCGAAGTTGGGAGCCTCGGTATCCAATTCTTTGAATTTCTCTATGGTAGCTAGTTCAGTTCTGGTTTTCTAGTAGCTGTTCCATAATATTGTACAGATCCATTTATTAGTCATCTGTTAGTTCGATCTGTTGTCAGGTAGAAAATTAGAGAGACCTGAGGTTTGAGGTTCTCCTATTTGTGCTCACATCAACTAATAGGAAAGCATGTCTATGAAAAATAGCCATTTTCTGCTCTGATTCTTATAGGTCTGAGTTCTAAGAAGCTAAACAAGATGGCAGAACTTATTTTCATCTGATGGAAAGACAGAACAGGTCTCAGGTCTTTCTATCTTGGGTCTGCTATTGGTGCTTTCTTATACCATCACTGTAGGAAATAAACATAGCTTTTAGATGATTTACAGAAATATTTCTCTCTCCTAAAAGAGATTATAAAGAATTGGCTACATTTCTCTTTAACTGCTTTTTGTTGAACTCTTCTTTAAGAAATGATGTAATCACACAGACTCATCAAGATTGGTTTGGGAGAGGGCACTGGCATTCATCTGACCTAGCTCTGCTGTTTCATATAAGACAGAGGAAAGAAAAGCAAGAGGCTTATTTCTAAGGCCAGTCAGCCAGAATGAGCCATACTCAGCCCTACCTTCTTTGTCTAGTTCTCTTTCACTGACTTCATCTCTTCTGTTCCAGAAAGAGATTGTCCCAGATTAAGAGACTAGCTTCATCTCTTTCTTTTGATTCACACTATTTATTTATTAAATGAAGATTATGTGTGAGAAAACTGTTTCCTATTTCTACCCATAACTATGATGAAATTTGTGAGTGGGAGCAAAATATGAAGCACTTTAAGTTTCTTACTAGAAATTTACCACATAAAAATTCATTTTATTTTATTTGGTTTTTGTGTCACACAACAGTGCTCCTGTATTACTCTTGACTCTGCACTCAGAAATTACTCCTGGTGCTTCATAGGAGACCATATGGAATTCAGGTTGACTACATGCAAGGCAAGTGCCTTACCTGCTTTACTATCTCTCAGGCCCCTACAGAAAATTTTAAAAAAGAAAAAGGAGATCATGGAGAAGGCTACAGATTTAATATAGTTTTTATCCAATCACATCATGGTAACAAATTTAAATGTGCATAACAGGGAACATGATTTTGGGGAAATATACAAAGAATAGTTCTAAGGGAACCAAATAACAGGCTTGTTATTGTTCCCATCACCACAGTTTGTAAGGTGTGGCAGGAGAAAGCCAACAGAGAAGCTCAGATGAAACACAATATTGATATTTGGCACATGCAGATGATTTTCCACCCAAAGATATGAAATTCCTTTACCCACACTAATTATGCCTCCCCACCAGGGCCAGCCCTTGGCACAGTCTGGAAGTTGGCATATATTGACTTTGGCACCCCTTGGGACCTCTGATTGTACCACTTTTCTCTTTTGATTCAGCTTTCATGGATCCTCAAAAGGGGCTTAACCACCATCTACCTGCTGCCTTGAACTACAACAGCGATTGTCCAACAAAGCAGATTCCTAGGCAGCAAGTCATTCCTTTGAAGCAAATATAGTTTACGTGTCCAGGAATTTGCAATCTGAACAGCACCCTAGGCCCCACACCCATTGTCTTCTGCACTCTGAGTTTTGAGATCACTGAACCCCCAAAGGCTTATGTTTTTATTTGGCATTAGAAACCCATGCTGAAGTATAGGTAATGAGTGTGCTAAGATAAAAGAGCATATCAATGTATTCGAAAAACTTCTTTCGCTGTTTTTCTGACTCTCTGCCACTGCCTCTGCTTCTCTTTTGACTATCGTCTGTCTGTCTGTCTGTCTGTCTTATTTGGAGTCATAATTAATAAAGTTCAAGGGCTACTACTGCCCAGAACTATTGACCCAGGGTGTGCCAGGGATAGGATTCAAACCTTTTACATACCAAAGATATATAAGCATGTACTCTACCCTGTTAAGCTCTCTATAGCCAACTTGTTAAACATCTCTTGAAGATGGAGGGGGAAATTACTTTCTTGTGGAATACTAGATTATCTGGATTATTTGGAATTGTGTGAAGGAGGTAATTAAAAAATATGACTAAATTTTTGTAGGTTTAGCTTAGTGATAGAAACTTACTCTGTATGTGTGAAGCACCAGCCCACTTTGCCAAGAGGATTGCCTAAGCCTTCAGGGATCTATTACTACCACCAACACAGAGAAAAATGTAATTTTTAAAACTTTAATAAATACTTTGTTTTTGTAAAAAACAAAGAACAAAACCGTGTGCTACTCAAATAAACACATCTAATTCATTTCAGCTTTTATCCTGCCTAATTCGGGGACAGGCTTCCTTTTCTTTACCATCTCTTTGACCTTCGTGGCCAAGGTATAAAGGTGTCTGCTGCATTGGGCTTTTAAAATTGCACCTTGTCCTTGCTTTTCTTGGTCTCAATGGGCATGGTATTCTTTTGTTTTGCTGTGAGCAGAAAATGTTTGAACTTCAATTTGGGGAGACAGGATGAGGAGACATCTGAACAATGGAGTCTTGGACAGCAAGTGATACAGATAGGAAAGTGAGGCTTTTGTTTCTGGGCACTAAAGTCCTCAAGTTAATGAAAATTTCATCTGTTTTTTGTTTTTTTTTTTGTTTTTTTTTTGGGAGGGGCTACATCCAGGAGTGCTCAAGACTTACTCCTGACTCTGCATTCAGGGATCAAGCACTCTGACCTATTCGGGCAACATATATATCAAAATATCAGGAATTGAACCTGGGCCAGCTGTGTGCAAGGCAAACATCATACCTGATATATTATTGTTCCAGCCTCAGGTTTTTATTTTATCTAGGATTTTTTTTTTTTTTTTTGGTCACAACCAGAAGTGCTCAGGGCTTATGGCTGGCTCTGTGCTCAGGTAGACTCCTGTGGTGTCCAGGCTTGACTACTGTTGGATCATATACAGTGGCAGGAATTTGAATGAGGGTCAGCTGCATGCCAGGCAAGTGCCTTAACCCTGGTATTATCACTCTGGCCTGAATTTAGTGTCACATTTTAGTGTCACATTTTAGGGCTGAGGAGGCTGGATCAGTTGCACAGAGATGGTAATTGAAATCAGCAAAGGTTGACTCCATTCCTTTTTAAATTAGTAATCTCACAAAATCAACTGAAATGTCTCAAACTTTACTTCATTTCTAGTAAAGAGACAATACTATGTAATTTGAGGCATTTGTTCTGAGAAATACATAAAATTGTTGTGTTTCAAACTTGCCTACATGCCCCAGACACGGTTAATGCATAAATACCAAGAACCTTATGTTAATTCGTGGTGGTAGGGGGTAAAGCAGCGAACAAAACAGGCATAGACATGGTTTCCATTTAACAAAGAGCTTAAGTCAGATCAAAAAGAAAGAAGAAAATGTCTCAAGAGGAGGTAAGTGTTGAAACAACATTCATTCATTTAACAAATATTCATTGCATTTCTAATACTGGTGGATACTGTTCTGAGTTTGGCATGCATCGCCACTCTTAATATGACTGATAAGCTGAATCATTGTGTTTGCATGTGGGGGCTGGAGATGGAAAGAAGCTACCATACAAATAACTAAATGAGTAACACCAAATACTGGAGACTATGAAAGGAGATGAAAAGAATTGCTTAGAGAGGTATATTAGTATATTAGGACTGCTGTTACAAATTAAAAGTGGGAAATCGAAAAGCAATAGAAATTTGTTCCCTCACAAATTCAGAAGACAGAAAGAAATCTAGCATCAAGGTATTGTCCAATTTGGTGACTCTAAAGGAAAATATATTTTGTATTTGTTTTTGAGCTTCTGATGGTTTCTGGCAGCCTTTTGCTTTCCTTGGCTTGTAGGACATCACTACATCTTTTAATTACCTATTCCTCCTCACTGGCTTCTGTGTTTTTTTCTTTCTATAGAAGTATGCCTGTCATTCTATGCCTGACAATGGATGATCTCATTTGAGCCATTTAACATAATTATATATGAAAAGCACTTCTCACCAAAATAATTTCACTTTCAGTATCATTTTATGGGAGTTGAGGAATGGTAGGTTGCTACTAAGAATAAATAAAATTATATTTTTTCAAAGTCAAGTTATTGGCGAATAATTCATATACTTTGAAATCCATCCTTTAAGGCTTCATAATTAATGAGCAAAGTGATAAACAATTTGAAATAATTTTATTTTGAATTAGTTACATTTTACAACCAATAATTTTGAAATAGATAGTGCTAATTTAGTGGTTTTGATAAGTTAATATTGTTCGCAAGGCATCTAAAATTTCTTAAAATTACTAGGTGTGAGAAGAAGCAAACATCTTCACTATACTAACTTCCTGAAAAACATAAATAACAGGCAAAATAATTTTATAATGTTATCAGATATCAAAAATCTTTTATTTTACCTACCTTATTTTCTGAACTATATAATATAATATATATAATATATAATATATTATATATTATATTATATTTATATAATATATAATATATATTATATATTATATTATATTTATATAATATATAATATATATTATATATATTATATTTATATAATATAAAATAATTTTATAATGTTATCAGATATGAAAAATCTTTTATTTTACCTACCTTATTTTCTGAACTATATAATATTTTTTTCTTTGATTTCTTATCCTGGAGATAAGAGCCTGAACCATGCAGCAATGATACAGCAAATAGGGTACTTGCATTTCTTGTGGACATTGCAGGTTATATCCTAGACCCATGTGGTTTAGTCCCCATGGGGTCTCCTGAGCTATGCAAGTGATCCCTGGTCACAGAATGGAAGTAAGCCTGCATCACCACCAGGTGTGGTTCAAACCTCCTTCATGCAGAACATGTACTCTAACCCTTTGAATTATTTCCTACTATCTTATTCAGAATTGCATTTTATGATTCAAAGATGAGAAATTATGACAGATTATTAACTCTTATTTGGAAAATGTCATGTTTTATTAAAAAATGAAAGAGGGTCACATCTGTTTGTGTGTAGGACTGAATCAGGGCTTTATACTTAGGGGCACTCCCTGGTTGTGCTTCGGAGACCAGATTTTGTCTGGATTTGAACCCCAGCCCTCATACCAGCATGGTGAAAGACTTACCACTGAACCTTATCTCTAAATCAAACTTTCGTTTTCTTCAAAGCTATCCTCTGATAGCCTCTCTCTACTGATCAGTGACATGTGGTAAGTTTGGATTAAATTGAGGTCAATCTCCATTTATTTTGTTTTGTTCGGAGGCTATCTTTAATGTCAGGAATTGAACCTGAATTGGTCACATTTAAAGCATGTGCCTTAACTATTGTATAATTGCTCAAATAAATATTCAACTTATTCCAATGTTTTGTTTTTGTTTTTGTTTTTGTGTCACACCTGGCTCTATGCTCAGAAATTGCCCTTGACAGGAACTGGAGACCATATGGGATGCCGGGATTCAAACCACTGTCCTTCTGGATACAAGGCAAACACTTCACCTCCATGCTATCTCTCTGGCCCTTATTTCGATTTTTTTCTAAAAGAAGAACTGATAGACTATTTAAATACTTGAGCTCACTTTTGCAATTATAGTTCTTTTCTTTTTCTTAAATTTTTTAAGGATAAATGCTTGTTTATTTATTTATTCATTTTGTGATGCTTACTCAACAGTGTTCAGGGCTTATTTCTGTTTTATTATTTTAATTCTTTTCTTTATGATCAAATAACCTTTATTTAAAAAAATTTTTTTGGTATTTTTGGGCCACAGCCAGTGGCACTCAGGGATTACTCCTGGCTATGCATTCCGAAATTGCTCCTGGCTTGGGGGACCATATGGGATGCCAGGAGATCCTAGGTTAGTGCTTGCAAGGCAAACACCTTACCGCTAGTGCCACTTCTCCAGCCCCATCTTTTAAAATATTTTTACAAGACAAAACTTTCTAATGTATTCATTTCCATACTTCTTGGACTATCATACAAATTTTTATGCCATAACATCATAGGTACAGGAAATTTCCCAATTTCCTTTCACTTCTGTAAAATACCTGAGCTTTGTTTGTTTGTTTTAATCCAATAGCTTAGAGCACCTACCTTGCAAGAATATGGTCATGAATTCAAATCCCTAGAATCTCACACACGTAGTGGACAATCTGGAAACTCTCCCAGCAGTTAAATTCTTTGTGGTTCCTAGTCTTAGAAACTATTTCTATTGCACTTCATTCACTTGTCTGTGAGCACCACAAGAGAGGTGTGGCACTTGTTGGACACTACAACTCAACAGATTACTAGAATTACAGAGAGAAATTGTAACCCCCTCAGTGAGTACATGGTATGTGTATTACAACAAACCCCACTGGGTACTTCAACCATAACCTGTGTGCTTCATTTGAGAGAGAGAGAGAGAGACAGACAGACAGACAGAGAGACAGCAACAGAGAGACAGAGAGACAGCAACAGAGAGACAGAGAGACAGCGACAGAGAGAGCAAGAGAGCGAGTGAGAGGGAGAGAGAGCATGTATACAGGCACAACAACCAAAGGAACACAATGTGTTGAAATGTGACCTCTGGTGAACACCACAACTAAAAATATGTGTGTGTCACAGTTAGGCCATGTATGCCCTCAGTCATCATAACGTCATCCTCACCATCAACAACATGGGGTCAGTGAGAGAGCACAGGGACGAAGGCACTTGCCTTATATGCAGTTCAATCCATGCACCAGTTATGTTTTTTCAAGCACCTCTAGGAGTAATGCCTGAGCACTGTTGGATGTGGCCCAATTCACCTTTACACCCTCCAAAAACTGCCAACAACACCATTAACAGCCTTGAAAGAAATGGGAAGGAGGTGAATTTAAAGAAAACCAGAGGGGTTTCCCAGGTTTGATTCCTACCACTGAATAATCTCTCCTAGAACCAGGAATAGACCCTGAGCATCTCTGAATGCAGCCCCTAAATCAAACTCCAATTCACTGGAAAACAAAGGATGAATTTTATTCCAAGTAACAAAAGGTGCTCTCTCATATGTTCTTCTAACATATGAATTATATATAAAATATAATTCTATAATTTAATAACTGACTCACAAAAATAGCTCAGTCACTTGATATATTCAGTTCTTTTTATTTTGTAGGGATATATTTCAATACTTTCATATTTGTTAGTTTTATTTTCAATCATTGCAGTTTGTAAAAAAAAAACTTATCACTTAAAGGTTTTGTGGTGTGTGTGTTTCATGTGTTTAATGCTTTGATGAGAGAGACTTCCAGCTGATTCTAACAAAACAACAAACATTTAGGACTCATTTATAAAGTGCGCCACCGTTGTAGGACACTTTAATCGATTTTTAAAGTAATATGACAAAATAGGCACGTCTAAATTCCAAATGCTACAAGAAATAACGATTTTACTTCTATGCTGAAATAAATTTTGTTTCTAAATCAGTAGTTTTTTTGCTTTGAGTAAATAAAAATGTTTTGTGATTTATACATTTTTGCAACATTTTATATGCGTGTTCAAACTATGTGCTTATTTTCTCCACTCCTTTATCCCTCCCCTAACTCATACTGTATCAGAACTGAAGCTAGGGTCTTACACATGCAAGGCAAGTATTCTACCACTGAACAATATCCTCATCATAATTGCACTTATGAGTTATGGGAGCATCAGAAATAATTCCTAGCACAATCCTGCCACAGTTTGTTGATTTAGTAGAGAAATTGTATTGTCATATTACTTTTAGCTATCATATTTGTTTCTGTATTATTGCTGCAAGTAGACACAATAGCTTCATTAGTATATGCACATGTTGACTGACACATATTCATGTATAAGTGAAACCCACATAATTTTATTTTAGATGAAAAAAAGAAAGAGGTTGGGGACAGAGCTCAGTGCTCTGTACATTCTGCAAGTATTTGATTTCAGAAACCAAACAAAATGAAAAATGAGAAAACACTCATTTTTAATGGTACATTTTTTAAATGCTCTCTTCAGTGTTGACTTTATGAGGGCTTACAATAGTATTAATCGGGAGCCGGGAGGTGGCGCAGGAGGTAAGGTGCCTGCTGCCTTGCCTAGGACGGACCACGGTTCGATCCCCCGGTTCCCATA
>PVKC010036762.1:0-13149 GCA_004027635.1 Crocidura indochinensis
CGAACCGTGGTCCATCCTAGGCTAGCGCAGGGAAGGCAGCAGGCACCTAACCTCCTGCACCACCTCCCGGCTCCCAAACCAAACATATTAAATATATATTTTACCATTTTAGTTACCTCCCTGTCCCTAATATTTACTTTACTTAGTACAGATATATAAAATGCAAGATAATAAATTAAGAGGCAGAGCTGGAAGAGAGGAGGAAACCTCAGTAGAGAATTTAAGTTTATCCTTATTTAAATTATTATATAATTTATATATTATATATTAAATTGGAATAAATCACTGGTTTGTTAAAATATTTCATTCAATATGTACGTTATTTTAAGTATACTTTGCTCAAATATTTTGCTCAAAATTGCTTAGATAAAGATATTTTAAAAATACAAAAGTGCTTTAAAATAATTTTTATCTTTAGTAATAATAACCTTGTGGAATTCTCCTTAAATTTTTCATTAAATCAAGTGTCTTAAACATCTTAGTTCAGTTCTATTTTTTGTTTGCTTTTGTGCCACAACCTATGGTTGTCAAATTTACTTCTGGCTTTGCACTTAAGGATTTTTCCTAGCAGTGCTGGGTGACCATGTTGGGGGTGGAATCTGGGGTGACCATGTTCATGGTAAGTGTCCTACCCTCTGTACCATGGCTCTGATCTTTTTAGCTCTATTCTTGCATATATCAGCTGCCAACAATTACAAGTGACCTTTTAAATAAGGAACGCTGTTTCTCAAGTAATTAGATCAAATTTTAGGGCCATTTACCAGTAAGAAGAAAGGGAAGAAAAGATATCAGCCATTTTCATTTCCATTTTATTTCATGTGTAGTATCTTATTATTTAAAGTTCAAGTTTATTTGTGAGAGTGGGAAAGAAGAGGCACATGCACGAGAAAAAGAAAGGTACAGGTTCTATGCCTACTAAGTCTTAAGATGTCATAAAAATCGAAGCATAACACATGTGAGGATAACAAGATGTGATTTGGTGACTACGAGTTATTGGTAAAATATGCTTAGCAATATTCAATACATAAATGCATCCCATTATGTACAGCTCCCAAAATAAATGTGAACATATAATACAGTTCTCCTTTGGGAAAGAAGGAGTAAGTGAAATCATATTAAAAATGATTTTTTAAGATCATAGCCAACTGTGATTCTAAAAGAGCATAATGCATGTGGGCCAGGGAAATCAGTGAAGGTCTCTGTATCTGTTTTTGAAATTCTAAACTGACATTTATTATATCTCTTTACTTTGTAGTCTATATTTCCTTTACTTTTAGACAACACTTAGATTAATATGATTTAGTCAAACAAAATCTTATTTCAGAGTTGTTTATATACTTTGTTCATTTTGCTGATTTGTTCTCAGTATACATTATATTCTCCATTTGACTCTCAGAACTGGACTTGAAAGTACCAATAAAGAATGCCTTCTTGAATTCTTTGAGTGTCAAATTTACTCAAGAAATTGAAAATATGAAACCATGTAGGATATTTAATAACAATTAGCCTAAAATGATACAAATTATGAATACTTACACACATATATTTAATGAAGAAAAGATCATGTTTTAAATGCAGAGATTAGAAAATGTAGTTACTGACTGGATTTCTTCCTAATGGAAATTGTGGAAGGTAATATTATATTTTGGTAGCCAATTATTCACTTCTTTTTTCTTTTTCTTTTTGTTTGTTTGTTTGGACCACACCCAGTGGCGTTCAGGGTAATTCCTGGCTTTGCACTCAGAAATCTCTCCTTGCAGGCTCGGGAGACCATTTGGGATGCCAGGGATCAAAACCTGGTCCGTTCCTGGTTGGCAGTTTGCAAAGAAAACACACTGCCTCTGTACTATATAGCTCCAGCCCCCAACTACTCATTTCTATGAAACATATACCTCATACTTTAATCATGTAATTTATTCAAAATAATAAACTTAAATTTATCAGAAATTTAGCATTTTATTCCTCATATGTTTTCGGTCTAAATATTTCTTTAAAAAACTTTATTGATTGACTAATTGATTGGTTTGGGGGTCACACTCAATGGCACTCACAGGTTACCCCTAGCTCTGCACTAAAAATCACCCCTTACAGGCTGGGGGACCGGGTCTTTCCTGGGTCAGCTGCCTGCAAGGCAAATGCCATACCACTGAACTATCTCTTCAAACCCGTCTAAATATTTCTATCTTCATCTACACATCTAATCTTTAAAAGTTTATTTATTTATATATCACATAATATAAATTTCATAGTATAATTATATATCTTTTGTACATATATATACTTTCATAATTTCTAAATTTTAGATATCTTTCTCTTATTAGCAAAAATTAATTTTTTCTATAATTAATTTCTTATTCTGTATAATTTTATCATCATGGATCTATTTTTGGTTTCTTCATTCTTTCTCCTAATTAACCAAGTCTATCCAATCTAGAAGTAAATGTAAAGATAATTTGTCATGACTTTTATTTCATGCATAATCTCGAGTCTCTCCATTATATGTTAATTTAAAGTTAGCTTGACCTTTCTAATAGTGTGTTCTCATTTGCACACAACTCGCACAAAATGATCTTTAAAATTGATCAACTCAGCTCTCTATGACTTTTTTTATATATTGTTTTAATAATAAAAAGAATCACTATAAAGTGGAACTCATTCTAGAGATACAAGTATAGTTCAATATGTAAGTCAATTAATGTAATACACTATATCAACAAAATTGAAGAAAAATGTCTTCATATGAATAGGTGTGGAGAAAGATTTGGCAAAATTCATTATCCAAAAATGATTTAAAGTTTTAAAAACTTAACACAATAGAGATTGAAAGAACATACCTTAAAACAGTAGAAGTCATTTGCAACCATCCCATAGCTAATATCATATTCAGCAATGAAAAATAGAAACCAAAGACCTCTCCTTTGAGAGAGAGCCAGAGATTATTACTTTTTTAAAAGTACATTTTTTTCTTTTTTTTTGTGGGATAGAGAATGTGTGGGTTGAAGTTTCAATGAACCTGGCCTATACTCACAGCTACTCTTGGTATCTGTTCAGGGGTCAATCTAGGTTCTGAGGATTAAACTATGGTTTGTTCTGTGCAAAGATAGAACCTTACCTACAATATTATCTCTCCTGTGCTTAGAAGCATGATTCTTTTGCAACAAGTTCGAATAAGTTATAATTTATTAATCCTAACTTTAGCAAAAATGTCTAAATGATGGAGGGTTAGACCTATAAATAGTTTAGTGGATAGGATATTCATCTTGCAGAAACAGACTGGGTTTGGTCCTTGGCACTGTATTTGGTCCCTTGGGTATCACCCATGAGTGATCTCTGTACACAAAGAAAAGTAAGTTCTGAGCAGAGCCAGGTGTGACCCTCCTCCCCCATATTAAACATAGCAAGAAAATAAAATAAGAAAGTAAAAGCAAATATTTTGTAAGAGCAGTGCTGAAAATGTTTCTGTTTTTCTGTGTGATTTGCTTTCTTGTTTGCTTGATTTTGTGCTTTATTCAAATAACTTAGACAAAGATGTTATTTCAGAATCTGCTTACTTTGGCAGAATAATTTCTCCCCATGTTAGTATGTCCACTATTTAGATAAAAAAGAAGTATAAGTAATAAATATTATACATGAGCCTCAGAAAACATCTACAAATCATAAAGATTTTCTTCAAACTAGAGAAGGCACTGCTCACCTGGATTTTGACCAAAGGCAGGTATAAAGAGACAATGATGTAGCTCTTAAGTTGGTTGGTTGCAAAGTCAGTTGATGATATTATTTGCAAATAATAGTAGCATTCAAAATTGCTAAGACAGTATATGTAATACAATGCTGCAAACTTTGAAAAAACTTTCTGATTTTGGAAAACACACTATATAAAAAATCAACTATTTCAAATTTTAAGTTTCCTCATAGTAAAGGAAACTATCACAAAACAAAAAGCCAAGATAGCATTCGAGAGAATACACTTTCACACCATACATAAGGTTGCTTTCCAATATAGAAAAAAGAGGGGCCCTCGAGATGGCGCTAGAGGTAAGGTGTCTGTCTGCCTTGCAAGGGCTAGCCAAGGAAGGGCTGCGGGTCGATCCCCCCGGCATCCCATATGGTCCCCCCAAGCCAGGGGCAATTTCTGAGCGCTTACCCAGGAGTAACCTTTGAGCATCAAATGGGTGTGACCTGAAAAAAATAAAGAAAAAAGAATTCATGCAAATAAAATAATTAAAACAAAAAACTTAATATGGGTTTTAAGAAAGTCCATTAGCAAATGGGCAAAAATAATCTCCAAAGAATAATATTGCCCATATAATTTTCAAGAAGAATCCAAAGTAAATTGTCAATCACTTTTTTTTTACTATTGTATTTTAACAGAACTGGAGATATTAATTTTTTATATCATCATGACAACTACCACATCTACTCTAATCTATATATTATGGCTTGATTTGTCAAAATGCCTCCATTATTAACACATCCTTAAAGGAAGTAAAAATATAGCTATATATGAGTGCAGGAATATTTTTCTGAAGAAATAACAAGTATTTATTTTAACTTAGATGTATGGGAGTGGGGCTGTCATAGGTTATCATGAAAATCAAGTACACACTTTCCAAACAAGTGAAAGCAGAGATAAACAGATGGGAATACATTAAGCTGAGAAGCTTCTGCACCTCAAAAGAAATAGTGCCCAGGATACAAGAGCCACCCATTGTGTGGCTATTCACCCAATACCCATCAGCTAAGGAGCTAATCTCCAAAATATACAGGGCACTGACAGAACTTGACAAGAAAAAAACATCTAATCCCATCAAAAAATGGGAAGAATAAATGGATAGACACTTGGATAAAAAGAAATACAAATGGCCAAAAGGCACATGAAAAAAATGCTCCTCATCACTAATCATCAGGGAGATGCAATTCAAAACAACTATGAGATACCATCTCACACCACAGAGATTGGCACACATCACAAAGAATGAGAACAATCAGTGCTGGCGGGGATGTGGAGAGAAAGTCGCTCTTATATACTGCTGGTGGGAATGCCGTCTACTCCAACCTTTATGGAAAGTGATTCCTTCAAAAACTGGAAATTGAGCTCCCATTCGACCCAGCTATTCCACTCCTAGGGAACACAAGAATACAATACAAAATCCCTTCCTCACACCTATATTTATTGCAGCACTATTCACAATAGCCAGACTCTGGAAACAACCAAAATGCTCTTCAACAGACGAATGGCTAAAGAAACTGTGGTACATATACACAATGGAATATTATGCAGCCACCAGGAGAGATGAAGTCATGAAATTTTCCTATACATGGATGTACATGGAATCTATCATGCTGAGTGAAATAAGTCAGAGGAAGAGAGAGACACACAGAATAGTCTCACTCATCTATGAATTTTAAGAAAAATAAAAGTCATTTTTGCAACAATTCTCAGAGACAAAGTGAGGAGGGCTGGAACTTCCAGCTCACTTCATGAAGCTCACTATAAAGATTGTTGAGTGCAGTTATAGAAATAACTACACTGAAAATTACCATAACCATGTGAATGAATGAAGGAACTGGAAAGCCTGTCTAAAGTACAGGTGGGGGTGGAGTGGGATGGAGGGATATTTGAGACATTGGTGGTGGGAATGTTACACTTGTGAAGGGAGGTGTTCTTTACATGACTGAAACCTAATCACAATAATATTTGTAATCAAGATGTTTAAATAAAGATATAAAAAAAAGAAAATCAAGTGCACATAGTTAACGTATATGCAATGGAGCTCTAAGTCTACCTTGGGAGTATGATCAGAAAATAGGTATGAAGATGACAACCTTGGTGTAGGAAGATCTCTAGAATGGTGCAAATGGAAAAGCATCATGGAGAAATTAGAAGTCCACGTGGCTACAAAAATATTTTTGAGAAAATAAGTATACTCTATAAGCATAGGTATTAACACAATGAGTTTAGGTGTTACGAACCTGATTACTGAGAAGTGACCTAACAAATTGAATTTTGGAAAAGGTTATATTAGAAACATAAGGACATAAGGCACTTCAATATTTTACAAATGAATTCATGACTTCATTTTATATTAATGTTATTTGGAAACATTTTTCCTCAGGCACTTTTCTTGTCATCCAAAGACAATGTGACCATAGTTGATTCCTGGTTAGGTTACATTAAATCTTGCCATTAATCTGACTACATTATTTTAAAGTTTATATATGACATATAGCTGAGTCTATATGTAATAGATATATTATTCAGGATGAGTATGTATATATATGTTATATATCCACCTAAATGTGATTATTATATTTACTTTTGAATAACAGCCTAATTTATATATATTTCTAAGTATATATTGATTCTAGATGAAAGCAAATATGGCTAAAAACTATTAAAAACACATATGAATAACAAAGAACAAAAAACTTTAATATATCAGATGTCTTTTTCATGTCTCTTCATTTATTTGATTATTTTTATTCAAAATAAATATTTTCTATCACCTTTTTCTGATAACTACATTCTGTTGTTTTACAGAATGCAATTAAATTTATTTGTGCCAAGTTGACAAAGCTATATGAATTAAAGAGTATTGTATCTAAAAATAGTTAATTCAGAAAGATGAACATTCATAAAATAATCATATTTTCAGATAGAATTTCTTTTGACAAATATATTAAAGTATCACAACTGAAATAAATAATACCCTTGCTTTGTTTCTCACCTAAGGCTTATATCTGAAAAGCATTATAGTTGTAGCAATTGATTTTCTTGTATTTTAAAATAGCAAAGGATATTTTTTAGTGTTTTCAGGTAACCTTAAAAAAAGGTGATTTATTTAATGCTAAGTCTTACTAGTAATCGATAGCAGCAACTGTAAAAGTGCCTCGGAGAATGTTTAATTATCTCCATGTTATCTATAAGAACTGAAAGGCATACAAAAAAAAAGGAAGGAGCCAGAGAGATAGCATGGAGGTAAGGCATTTGCCTTTCATGCAGAAGGTCAATGGTTCGAATCCTGGCATCCCATATGGTCCCCTGAGCCTGCCAGGTGCAATTTCTGAGCATAGAGCAAGGAGGAACCCCTGAGTGCTGCCGGGTGTGACCTCCTCCAAAAAAGAGGGAAAAATTAATTAACCTTCTCTAAGAACTATGTTTAACTAATTAAAAAATAATTGACTTATAGTTATTTTATGCCATGTCCCTGTAGAGAGCTGATTATATGGCAATATTATTAAGAAAAGAAAATAAACAATAGAAAATATATAGGTAGCCACACTATTCATCATATGTGATTATCCTCAAAAGAACTTTGACTATTCCTTTAAGAAAAATTTCAAATTTTTGTTTACAAAATTATAGTAAAATGACTCAAAGTAATCTATAGAAATTCTCAAAGAACAACTTTAATGTTATAGAACTATCTAAGGAAAATTAAATCATTAGAATGTCTTTTTCCAAATCTGAAACCATCAGAGACTAGAAATCCAAACCCAAGTGATTTTAATTTATTTTCAAGATGATTATATATTTTAAAGTAAAGGAAAACGTATCGTAAGTGCTCTGTCATCACTTGGAAGAATTTCAAGAAACAAATTATTTCCTTCAACTAGACAATCATTTCAATAAATTACTTTTATGTTAGAAAAGAAGCAAGCCATTCTACCTCTATACAATGGTTTAGTGACCCAGAATACCTTCGAAATTGATGTGACTATACATTCTCATGATATTTCATGCCTGTCATAATATAATACATTTTCATTTTTAACAATATCTTTGATGTTCCTTTAGTATGATGGCAAGGGGAAATTAAATATTTCACATATGATGCACTTTTAAAGAAAATATTATCAAGTTTCAACCCTTTAGCCCTGACCTTTTGAACTGACTTTTGAACACAGATTTCAAATATTTTGCATTTATGCTTATACATAAATAACTTTGAGTTATAATAATGAATCTAAAGCAGAAAACTGATTTATCCCTTGAAGTATGATTTGTCACTTCAAAGATCATCATATATTTCATGCTACCTCCTCAATCCTATTAAACCCAAAGCAGCAATTTTACATCCATTTAACAGACAATATTCAGTAATACCAGTAAACCTGAGTCCAAAGAAATAAAGGTATTTGGTAAATCCCTTACCATAGAAGTGAATACCTTTCACTTTCAAAGTTTGCCCTTCCAATTGCCCCTATGTACTTGTTTTTCAACTCCAAGTGGAATAATCCTTAATTATGTTGACCAAGCATTTAAACTTGTGAGTCTAACACAAGCTATAACACTTTTAAAATAGTGTTTTGTTATTGACACACTTTTAGGTCAAACCAATTTTAGCCAGGAGGTCTTTCTATCAAGAACTCTCAGTTTCTCTGCTTAAAGTATTAAAAATACAAGTAGAAAAATATTCATAACTATTTTAAACCATTATTCAATCCCAATCCCAAAATGTTAGAAAAATACGTATAGGCAAATTTTCAGCAAATACTATTCTTACTGATTTTGATAAGTATATTTTCAATCTATAACAATTTTTTGTATCTAACTTGAATAATTTACTATTGGTTCACAATTCTGTAAGACTTTGAGTCTCACAAATATATCTCTATATTTATAAATCTCAACACATTCACCACCAAAATCCCAGTACTCTAACCCTAGCCAATTAACTCCATTAATGCAGTCTCTCCACTCTACCTTCTCCTTTTCTTCTTGTCACTAAAGAGTCTAAGAATTATCTTGTGTGTCTGCGTGTGTGTGTGTGCGTGTGTTTTCTAGTCATTTTGCTTGGATATTTATATTCTAATTGTAAATAAAACTATTTTAACTGTCTTTTACTGCCTGCCTTATTTTACTTAGCATAATTTGCTCAAATGTCATATATGTTATCTCAACTGAACCTATATGAAATTTTATAATAATTAAGAAATAATTAATTGGGCATATATATCCCAAAGATTCTTTAATATAATAATTTCTGTCTATTCTGTATTTTTTATTTTAACCATCTAAGTCTAACCCTTCAATATATTTGTATTAATTTTTGAAATGAGCTTCTTGAATACATAATATAGATGGGTGCTTTTCTATTCATACTGCTATCATATTTCTTTAATTGGTAAATTTAAGTTATTCTAAATTAAGGTGACTTGTTATATGAGTTCATTATGTCAGTTTATATCAGTGTTTTGTGTTTCACATATTATTATGTTGTTTTTCTTTTCTATGAGTACTTTTCTGCTTTTTAATCGTTTTTCTTAGTGTCTCTCTTAATTTCTTTAAGTTTTCTTCTGATCGTTTCAGATTTTTTTAATTCTCTTTTGTTAGGAACAAAAAACCCAGTAATGGTCAGGGCTTACTAATGGCTTTGTGATATGGGACCTGTCTTTAAGTGCTCACAACCACATGGGGTGCTAGTATTTGTATCTAGGTCAGCATTGCAGAAGGAATGTGCCAGACCTGTGTTCTGTATTTTTGTTGTGCTTACCATAACTGGCTTTGTCTATGAGACTTTTAATTCCTTAGATTACTCAGATTCTGTCCCTTTAATTCCTCCCCTTTGATGATTTGCTATTACATCTACTCTTTGTTATATTTTAGTATTACTGTTTATTTCTAATCTCAAGATTATATTTGTTTCTACTTTTCCATTAAAAGAATGCCTTTCAAATATTTATTACAGTGCAGTAATGATAAATTGTATTAACTTTAGTTTTTCATTGAAGTTTTTATATTTATTTGATATACTAAGCTTAATTTATAGGAAACAGTATTCTTGGTTATAAGGCTTTTTAATCATTTTGTTTTGTTTTGTTTTGGGGCCACACCCAGTGATGCTCAGAGGTTACTCCTGGCTATGCACTCAAAAATCACTCTTGGGGGCTGAGTAGTGGTACAAGCATTAAGGCCTCTGTCTTGCGTGAGCTAGCCTACAAGAGACCACGGTTAGATCCCCCAGCGTCCCATAGGGTCCCCCAAGCCAGGAGCAATTTCTGAGCTCTTAGCCATTAGTAACCCCTGATCATCATCGGGTGTGGCCCAAAACAAAACAAAACCAAAAAAAGAAAGAAAAAGAAAAGAAATCACTCCTTGCTTGAGGGACCCTATGGGACACCTAGGGATCAAACCATGATCTGTCCTAGGTTAGTGCAGGCAAGGCAGATGCCTTACCGCTTGCACCACTGCTCTGACCCTGGATTTTTAATCTTCTAAAACCAGCAATCTCATCTCCTAACCTGTAGAGTTTCTATTAATAGTTGTCATGATATATTGGTCACAGTCACTCTGATGTGACATATTTTCCTAATTGAAATCTATAATATCTTTTTTCATTGATTTTTGATAACTTAACAGTCATATGTATTGTTATATGGGTTTTGCATACATGTACCTATATTTTTGTTGTTTGCTTCTGGAGTCATGTCGTTGAAAGCGCCAATAAAGGCACCTATATCCTGGATACTTTTACTTGTGATTTTCTAAATATATTTTATGAATCTCAAGGTATTTAATCCACCTTTATTCTGTATGGTGTGAGATACAGTTCCATTTTTATTTATTAATATGGGGTCATTCTCAACACCATTTGAAGAGACTTTCCTTGTACCACTTAATGCAGCCAGTTGCTTTCTCAGAGACTTGTTATTCATAAATTTGAGGTTTTTATTTCCTCTGGGTTATCAATTCTGTTTCATTGTTCTAATAGTCTATCTTTATTTAGTGCTACACAGTTTCAGTCATTACAGCTTTATAGTAATAATCAATTTGAAGTCAGGAAATATAGTATCTACTATAATCTTTTATCTTAGAATTGCTTTGGCTATTTGAGAAATTTCACGGGACCATGCAAATTTTATATTGTGACCAACGTGAATTACAAATCTTCCACAGATATATTTAAGATACAAAGTGACAGTGAGTTAGGGCCATAACCACTATTAGTGTTGTCCTCCCTCCACCCTTGTTCCCAGCATTATCCCATAACTTCCCCTTTGCTCCCTGGAATGCTAGTGTAGCCGGTCCCTTGTATATAACATAATGTAGATTAGATATCTTGAGTCTGCTGTTGATGACTTTGGATCTGATGATTTTTTTCCACTCAATATTCATAAGACTATTTGCTGCAGATACCATCCACTTTTTTCTTCCCCTCCATGTATGAGACAACACAAGGTGAGTCAAGCCCTGTGGTTTTGTTGGAAAGAGGAAAAATAAAAGATATGCTGGGAGGAGTCTACCTAGGAGATATCAATATCAATTTAAAAGGAGAAAATGGAAAAAAGAAAGATGAAAAGCAAAGAAGAAAAGAAAAGAAGAAAAAGAAAAGCAAAGAAACTAGGCACTGACAAGAAACATGACAGCAAAAATAAACACCAGCTAAAATGGTTACAAGACAGAGGAGAAAACAGAAAAGGAAAGGAAAAGGAAAAAAGGGGTGGAAGGAGAGTGTGACAAGGTTGTGTGTGTGTGTGTGTGTGTGTGTGTGTGTGTGTGTGTGTGTGTTGCTCATAAGCACAGTAAATATTGGGAAAATTAGAAAGGGAATCCCTCGACCTAAAAGATACCCTATTTCTCCACTCTTTAAATATATTGTCATGGAAATGAGTACAGGCTCTGGACAGGCCCATTGACAAACTCCAAGGTCCTTTTCTGATGCCAGGAAACATTCTGCTTAGTTGTGGCTGACAAAAAAATCAGTCCTCTGTAAATGGAGATCTTGGTATTTGCACAGTTTATAGGACGAAGTCTAGGATCAAGTCTTTCTTTATGGTTCTAGGAATTATGCTCCATCATGGTTGTTGTAATCAGTTTTCTGCAATTAGTGATCTTGGTTTTTGCACAGATCCTAGGATGAAGCCTAGGGAATATATAGCCTTTCCTTGTGGTTCCAGAAGTTTTGTTCAGTAGCAGTTGTCAGAATCAGACCTCTGGAATTAGAGATCTTGAGTTTTGTATAAATTCTAGGCCAAAGCCTAGAGGGACCACGCAAATTTTAATAGAGTATTTCAAAAAGCCTTGAATAATTTTATTTCAATTTTTTACTGAGGATTTCATAAAATCTGTTTTTTTTTTTTGGTAGGATAGTGATTTGGTGATACTATTTCTTCCAGTCTATAAGCAGGAAATATTTCTTTACTCCCTAACGTCCTTGTTTATGTTACTATATAGTAACTTATAGTTGTCAATATATAAGACTTTCACATATTTTGGACACACTTTGGTAAGTTAGTTTCTAGTTTTTAGTGGAGTTATCTATTTTATTTAATGTATTATTCACATATAGAAATAACACATATTTTTATTTGTTGATTGTTCTACCTGTTGTTTTATTAGTTTATTGTTTCTGAAGAATTTTTTGTAAAATCTTTAGGGCTTTCTCTTTATAAATTGTCATTGCAACCTTCCCCAAACCAATGCCCCTCATCTCCCTCCTCCCCCACCCCCCTGTCTGTATTCAAGACAGGAATCCTATTTGAGATTAAATTTAATTTATTAAATACATTATATTAAGAGAAGTTAAACATTTCCAGTCAGATATGTCTACAAGCATATGATTTTTCAATTTTTGAAACCAAATCTTCAGTGAACATCAAAGTCAAGCAGAGTATTGAATAACTCCTTTAACATTTTATTAGGTATTTGTCCCTTTGATTTTCAAACTCATTCATCCAGTACTCACCAATTTCAGTCCTTGGTAAATCTAAGGATCATAAGTATTAATAAGACAGTTAGTCATCTAGTCTTGTGGAGCTTAATATCTTGAGCTTTATAAGGAGCATACTAATATATCTGAAAGAAATATACATAAAACACATAATAATCACCTGAGGTAAGTTCTCTGAACTTTCTTTTCATTTCATAGATAAGTCTCACTGCTTAAGAAAAAAAGCATTTTCCTTCAGAGGATGACATTTGATCTAAATCTCAAACCAGAGTAGTTCACATACTATTTCTGTCATAGTGTTATGAATGTATTAACTTTACTTATTCTCATTTTGTATTCATTGAGTGGTATATAGGTGATTGTAAGATGAAAAAGGTATTTTTCAGGATGTTATTGGTGCCACCAAGGTCTGGGTCAAGAACTCAACTCTCAAATTTCACAAGGCAAAAGAAACTAGATATAATATGATATACAT
>PVKC010036763.1:0-13146 GCA_004027635.1 Crocidura indochinensis
GGGAAGGTGCGCAAATGGGGGGAAAGTTCCCCTACCTCTTGCAGCCACCTGGAGCCTGGGGGAGGGGCGCAAATATGGGAGAAAAAAGCGTGAGTTCTAATCCTTAAAAAATAAGATCTTGTTTCTGTGTCTATAATTTCCCCTTATTTACTGTGCCTATACAAAAACATACAGTGTCCTTTTGTATTGCTGGTGCTATTCTGGGTAAGGATGACAGGTTACATAGACAGTATCTGTGGTGTGGTCTGAGCTCTTTTATCCGAGGCAAGATGTTTTCTTGGTTATTGTATCAAGCAGCACCAAAACTGGTGAGGATAGAGAAAATATGTATATATAAAAAATATAACAGATAGATAAAACTGAGATTAAAAAAATAAATTAAAAATTTGGTGTTTTTATATATTGTAAATCTTTTGATTCACTTGGGCAGTGGGTTACAGCTTCAAATTTTCATTGTCAATCTCCTTGATTGTTTCATTGTGAGGAAATTTATGGATTTACTAAAAAGACTCCACCTTGAATGGATTTCACAGGTTTCATCTTAGATACTAATCATCTTTGTTACTAATATTGAAAATATTTTATAGGTCTCATACTAAATAGTTGGTATATCAATAGTGAACTTCAGGTTCACAGTCATCATACAGTTTGCATATTGTCAAGAATTTTTACCTTTATACATAAAATAATATAAAGGCATTTTTTACACAATACCATATATACTGAGGTCAGAGAGTCCCTAAGCAATGAGGATATGCTCTCAAAATTTAAAATATATTGGAAATAAGTTATTTATCTAATCACACATTACTGGAAATTTTTGCATTTAAGAAAAGATATTTGATATTGGTCAATTACAATATGCTTACATTTTGAATTAATGGTTGTATTATTTTTCATGTCAAATGATTTACTTTCTCTTTGACTAGTTAGAGGTTTGAATCAACAGACTTGTGAAAAAGCATGAGGTTTTCCTTGTTCTACTTTGTATTTCTTGTCTCTTTATAAATTAATAAATTATCATATGCCCATAGATTTGTCTCAGAATATTCAAGTCTATTCCATTGATCTGGTGAGGTATCTCTCTTTATCCAGTACTGTGCTACTGTACTGAATATTTCTTTATAATAAAAAAGTTTAAGTTTGGGGAATGTGAAGCCTCCCATCTTCTTTCCCCAAGAATTACTTTAGCTATTCTTGGAAGTTTATCAACCCATCTTAATATTAGGAGTGCTTTATCCTCTTTTTTTTGAAAATATATCTAGTATTTTCATACATATTACATTAAATTTGTACAATTCTTGGAATGTATTTCTATTTTAACAATAATATTCCTTACATTCCATGGGCAGAGTATTCATCTCCATGTTGACATATTTTGTTTTTATTTCTAGAAGCAGTATTTTGTATTTTTTATATATAATTTTTATTTTGGCCATATTGGCTTACATATTTTTCACAGTAGTATTTTAGGTATATATTAACATTGAATCTGGAATTCCGATCACCAAATTTGTCCTCCCTCTACCCCCGTTCCCATCTTGCATCCCATATCCCCCACCCTCAGCCAAGGGGTGCTAGAATAAGTGGTCCCCTCTGTGTCTAGCTTACTACTTAGTTATCATATATCTGTTTCATCGTGGTACTCTCCCTTATTTCCCCCTCTATTTGAGAGACGGAACTAGATAGTTCCAGTTATGTGGTTATGTTTGAAGAAAAGAAAAGCAATAAAATGGGGGTAAAAATTGCATAAGCCAAAAAAGGATGGAGTCCTTTCAGAGGCTCTCAACCTCAGTTTGAGAGAGGACAGGAAGAAAGGAATTGAAACACCACAACAATACAAAAAGAAATACCAAATAAAATGTCCAGTGAGTACTACAGCAATAAAGACAAGCACCACATAATAGTCTCGATCCTGAAATAAAACCATGCCAGAGCGCAAAAAGAAAGAGAAAGATAAAATAAAATAAAATATAATTGGATACATCAACTTCAATATCTACATCAAAACTGAGAAGTCAAAAAATAGATAAATAAATAGATAAAAAAGATTATTTTGTACTTTTTTTCCTGCATAGGCATGGTAAATATTGGGGGCGTTAGAGAGGGAATTCCCTTGACCTTGGAGATACAGGGTTTCTCAACCCTTGAAGTATACTGTCATGGGATTAACTATAGACTCCTTGCATGTTCATTTACTCTCCCCTCGGTACTTTTGTGGTGTATGGAAGATTTCTGCTTTGTCAGTGGTGGTAAAATCAGACCCCAGTATCTAGAGATCTTATGTCTGCATAGGTCAAGGAATGGAGCTTATGATAAAGTCTTTCTTTGTGGTTCTAGCAGTTCTGTTTCTTAAGTGTCACTTTAATTTGTCTTTTGTAGTTGGTGGTCTTGGTCATTGTACTGCTCCTAGGATGGAGCCTGGGATAGAGTCTTTAGTTATGTTTCCACAGACCCATTTAGTTGCAATTGTCTCAGTGAAATCTCTGGAATTAGAGATGTTGTTTGTTGCTCAGATCATAGACAAAAACCTAGGCTAGAGCTTTTTTATTGGTTCCAGGATGCATACTGTTCAGTCATGGTTGTAGCAACCAGTCATCTGTAGATCGCGATCTTGGCTTTTGCCCAGATCTAAGCGTGACAAGTCTTCTGATTTTGTCTTATCGTTGGCTGGTGAAGTAGGACAGCCTGCTCTTAGATCAAGTTGTTCCCGTTTTCTCATTATCAGGATTTCATTTTAGAACTGGCACATGTTGGTGTCAGAGCAATATTAAGGATGCCCCAGAGGGGATTTTGTTCCTGGAGCTGTTCTGGAGAACTGTGTCATTTCTATGTCTGGGATCCAGAGTCAAGACTGGACAGTCAGTGTCTAATTCCCTGGGATCTTGGTTCCACATGATATATGTTCAAGGTGGGAAATGCCCCATGTGTTGTAAAAAGGTATGAGTTCTTTTTTTTTTTTGTTTGTTTTTTTTTGGGGGGGGGCACACCAGGTGACGCTCAGGGGTTACTCCTGGCTATTCGCTCAGAAGTCGCTCCTGGCAGGCACGGGGGACCATATAGGGAACCGGGGGATTGAACCATGGTCAGTCCTTGGTTAACGCAGACACCTTATATCCAGCGCCACCGCCTGGCCCCCGAGTTATATCCCTAGTAGATAAGAGCCTGTTTTTATACATAAGCTTTCCCCTTTTTTCAGTATGCCTTTGCAGGAAGAAATGGTGCTACATTATCTTCTTAGTGCATTTGGGTGTAGAAGAGGAAGAAAACAGAAACAAGACAAAAAATAAAATATATATGCTCATATATATAAAGAACATTTTTTTAAAAATTAAGCAAAAAGTAATTAAAGGAACAAAGTGATACAGTAGATTACCTTACATTTGGGGAAAACAGGTTAAGAGGTAGTGTTACATAGGTCTTATACTTATGAAATTATATTATATCTCCATTGTCTTTTGAGATTTTCTTGTGGGGCATGTGCTCCAGAGCACCTTTTCATGACACACCATGACCTTCTTGAGATTGAGTAAAGATTTGTGGCAGGGAGGTCATAGGTAGAGTTCTTGCAGAGGGGATCCTGTTGGATCTAAATTACGTATCAAGCCACAGTTCACTTTAGGGAGAAGTGATAAGGAGGGCCACACAGCATGAGTCAGTAGGGGTCTTGGTTATATTTTTTTTGCCAGGGACTAGGTGTGGGTTTGAGTGGGTGTCTCTTCACTTGAATGCTGGGTACTGGTTCGTTGGGGTAGGAAGTTGGTCTTGATGCCTAGTGGATTAAGAACTAAGGGTGAAGAGTTTTAATAAGGTGGGAGATCGGGGATGGGATTGATGAATGAAGGGTTAGTCGGATTTCTGGAGGGGAAAGAGGAGAGAGTATATAGGAGGGGCTATATAGGCTATAGGTATGAGTTGTTTATAATTTAGGTTTGGCTCTCAAGGAGGATACTATCTCTGTGTGCTTTTACCCACTTATAAGAATATAGAAGTTGGCTTAGGTATATATTAATGAAAAGAGGTGGGGAGAGCAAGAAATAAGCTGAGTACAGAAAAATAGGTAAATATAGTACATGTAAGGTAAAGAAACTAATAGATCAACTTTTGGATGCATATATGTTTTGTGTTTTGAGTACTAAACATTGTGCTAGTGAGGTCTATCTATATAGGTGTTTACCCTTTTCAGTATTGTCCGCAGTACCTTATATATCAGCTTTACTTTCCTATAGAGGAGGTAATCTTGTGGCTTTTATTTGACATTGATTGAATTGATGATAATGAGGAGAAAAAGGTAGGAGAAGAGGAAGAAAAGAAGAGAAAAAAGAAGTAGTGACAAGAGAGGAGAAAAGAGCAAAGGAATGTTAGTTTGTTTGAACATGTTCAATGAGTAGACCCTGTAGTATAAGTGTGGAGTCACAGTTTATGCTTCGGTGGTTTGCTGGTCATGTACTTCAGATCCTAAAAGAGGGCATAACCTAGAAATAAAGGTTATGTTAAAGAGTTTTATCAAGACATTTTCATAATGCAAGCTGAGTACAATATCTTGTGTGACTGAGCACTGAGGGGCCATCTTAGGTTGTCCACATTTTGTATACAAGAACCCCTATGGACAGAAAAACTGAGAGGTTATTTTTAAATATAGTAAGGTTAAGGCATTAAAATGTATTGTTTTGAAATGCTTCCATTGGATTCTGTGATTTGCCATCATAATCTTTACTTGTAATCCTGTATAAGATCACTAAGAAATTATTATCGGCCTTTGTAGTAAAAGCCTGATTACATACGTACCTGTTCTCTCTATGCTGCTGTTTCTGCTATTGCTAGTTTCTTTATGGTATGGTGTGTAGTAGGGTTTTGTGTTGTTACTCTTCCATTTGTTTTAGTCACTATCCCCCAGTATATGTTGATTATTACAGTGTTTGGAGTTTCTACCTTGTAAAAACCTGTTATTTAATCATGGAGTGTTGGTTGTATTTATGGTGTATATTCTAGATACTTCAGAATAGTGCTATCATTCTGTTTTTCTTTCATCTTCTGGCTTACTTCATTTAACATAATATTTTCTAGGTCCATACATGTTTCTGAAAAGTCTATGATTTTATCATTTCTAACTGCCATGTAGTATTCCATTGTGTATAGATACTACATCTTGATGATCCACTCATCTGTTGTTGAACATCGAGGTTGGTTTCAAGAATTGGTTATTATACTGAGTGCTGTGATAAATAGTGGGGTGCACACATACTTTGGGATGAATGTCCTTCAGACTTGGGGGTAGATACCTAGGAGATTAAATGTTGGGTAAAATGGCAGCTCAATTCTGAATTCCTTGAGCTCTCTCCATACTATTTTCCATAGGGGTTGAACTAGGGGGCATTCCCACCAGCAATGGATAAGAGTTTCTTTCATACTGCATCCCCACCAACATAGATTGTTCCCGTTATTTTTGATTTGAGGCATCCTCACTGATGTAAGGTGGTACCTCATTGTTGTCTTGATTTGGATTTCCCTAATGGCAAGTGAAGGTGAGCATGTTTTCATGTGTTTGTAGGCCATCTTTCGCTCTTCCATGGAGAAGTGTCTATTCATTTCATCTCACCATTTGTTCTATGGTATTATTTGGTTTTGGGGGCTCAACTTTCTGAGTGCTTTGTATATTCTAGATATCAGCCCTTCATCTGATGTGTTGAGTGTAAAGATTTTTTCCCAATCAGTTAACTGTCTTTTTGTTTTAAGTAGGGTTTCTTTCACCATGCAGAAGCTTTTTAGTTTGATGTAGTCCCATTTCTTATGTGTGATGCTAAAGTTCTTGCCATTAATGCTCCATCTTTGAAGATTTTTTTGATATATTGATCTTCAGGTGTTCTGCCTATTTTCCTCAATAAACTTTATAGGTTCTGGTTTGATTTTAAGGTCATTAATTCCATTTTGAGTTGATTTTTGTATAAGGAGGGAGTTATGGCTCAATTTTCAATTATTTACATGTGATTTTCCAGTTGTACCAACACCATTTGTTGAAGAGACTTTCTTTGTTCCATTTCAAGTTCTTAGCTCTTTTGTCAAATATTAGTTGACTGTATATCTGGGGATCTATGTCTGGAAATTCTGTTCTAACCCACTGGTCTGAGGCTCTGTCTTTGTTCCAGTACCATGTGTTTTGATTACTATGACTTTATAGTATAGCTTCAGGTTAGGTAAAGAGATGCCACCCAGTTTCTTGATTTTCAGTATGTGTTTGGCTATTCTGGGTCTTTTGTGGTGTTAGATAAATTTTATGATTTATTGTTCTAAGTCTTTAAAGAATGATGTCTGACTTTGCATGGGGATTGCATTAAATCTATATAGGAGTTTGGGTAGGATAGTCATTTTGACTATGTTGATTCTACCTACCCATGAGCACAGGATGTTCTTCCATTTCCTTAGATCCTCTTCAATTTCTTTCTGAAGTGTTTTTGAAGTTTCCCTGGTACAGGTCCTTCACTTCCCTTGTAAGGTTGATTCCAAGGTGCTTAATATTTTTTGATACTATTTTAAATGGAATTGTATTCTTAATCTCTCTCTCTCCTCTACTTCATTATTTGTATAAAGGAACGCTACTGTCTTTTGTGTATTGACTTTGTAGCCAGCCACTTTGTATTGGTTAATTGTTTCTAGGAATTTTACTGCGGACTCTTTTGAGTTTTTGATGTATATCATTATATCATCTGAAAAGAGAGATAGTGTGAGTTCCTCGTTCCTAATTTGGATTCCTTTGATTCCCTTCACTTGTTGGATAGCTATTGCTAGTACTTCTAAGATTATATTGAATAAGAGTGGAGAGAGTGGACAGCCTTGCCTAATTCCTGACCTTAGTGGAAATGCTTTCAGGTTTTCATCATTAGGGATAATGTCGGCTTTTTATAGATAGCTGTAACTATCTTGAGGAAGGTTGCTTCTAACCCTATTTTGCTGAGTGTTTTCAACATAAAAAGGTGTTGGATTTTGTCAAACACCTTCTCTGCATTGATTAATATGATCATGCGGTTTTTGTCTTTCTTGTTGTTGATGTGGTATATGATGTTGATTGGTTTGCATATGATGACCCAACCTTGCATTCCTGGGATGAAACACACTTGTTCATGGTATATAATCTTTTTGATGTAATTCTGGATTCGGTTTGCTAAAATTTTGTTCAGTATTATTGCATCTATGTTCATTAGTGAGATTGGTCTGTACTTTTCTTTCTTGGTGGTGTCTTTGTCATCTTTGGGAATGAGTGTGATATTAGCCTCATAAAAGGAGTTGGAGAGGATTCCTGTCTTTTCAATGGTTTAGAAGAGCCTGTGGCTCAATGGTAGTAATTCTTGGAATATTTGATAGATTTCACCTGTAAAGCCATCTGAACTTGGACTTTTGTTCTTAGGGAGTTTCTTAATACAGCTTCAATTTTCTCTGAAGTGATTTGCTTGTTTAGGCTTTCTAGATCTTCCTTTTTAAATCTTGGAAAATGGTAATTTTTGAGGAATCTGCCAATTTCTACTGAGTGCTCTAGCCTAACTGAATATAGATTTTCATAATATGCTGTATTTCTCGGGTTTTTGATGTAATCTCTCTCCTTTCATTTGTGATCCTAGTAATTTGGGTGTTTTCTCTCTTTTTTTGGTGAGTCTTGCCAGTGGTTTATCTATCTTGTTTATTTTTTCGAAAATTTAACTTCTGGTCTCATTAATTTTTTGTATTTTTTCTTAGTTTCTATGTTGTTTATTTCTGCTCTGGTTTTTATAATTTTTTGCCTTATTGTGTTTGGATTTCTTTGCTGCTGTTGTTCCAGTTCCTTAAGATGATCCTTTAAACTGCTAATTTTGTCATTTTCCTCTTTCCTGACATACACCTATATTGTTATGAGTTTCCCCTAATTACTGCTTTTGCTGTGTCCCACAAATTTTGACAAGTTGTCTCTACATTTTTGTTTGTTTCAAGGAAACTTTCTATTTCTTCCTTGAGTTCCTCTTTGATCCAGCTGTTGTTGAGCAGCATGTTGTTTAATCTTCAGGTGTTGGATTTTCTCCATTGCTGCTTCTTGTAGTCAGTTTTGACCTCTGTTGCAGGGTGTTATGAAAGGGTGCTTCTAATGATCTTTACGTTTGCGTATTTATACAAGTTAGAGTTATATCCTAAGCCATGGTCTATTCAGGAGTAAGTTCCATGTGGGCTTGAGAAGAATGTGTATTCTGTTTTCTAGAGGTGGAGGGCCCTATACAAATTTATTAGCCCTAGATCTTCTAATTTTTCATATAGGGCTCTTATTTCTTTGCCATTTTTCTGTTTGCTGGATCTGATCTGTTGTGATAGTGGAGTATTGATATCTCCCATTATTATAACATTTCTCTTCATGAGTTTCTCCAGATTTGTGAGCAACTGCCTCACATATTTTGTTGGTCTACATTAGTTGCATATATATTGACCAGGGTTAGTGCTTCTTAATCTAGTATTTGCCTGATCAGTAAGTAGTGACCCTCTTTGTCTCTGATCACTTACAGTTTTAATTTTTCATAGGAACTTTAAAATTTACAAATACAGGAAAATATAGTGTGCATGTTAAATATTTAAACCATTTTCATTAAAAATTGAATATGCCATTGTTGGAGCTATAAATAGTATTATAGAAATAAAGTATTTTTAAAACTCTTCTTACAATATTCAGAGAGATTTATGTCATTATAAATTAGTCAATTCACTAAAACTTTCATGCTATCTTTTTAGTTGAATTATTATCTGTCCTATATACAGTAATTAATTTTTGGTATGAGATCTTATTAGGGAAATGAACTGAACCCTCTTGTACTTAGGAGTAACTTAAGACTTTGTTATTGACAATAATTCCAAGTGATAGTTGGAAAACTATGTAGTGCTGGGAATTAAACCCAGAATGCTTTATATAAAAGAAGTGTTTGTTTGTTTTTATTCTACATATTTAAATATAATTATGTTACAAATTGTAAGTTATACTTGAAATTTAAAAATTGTAGATTTTTATTAATTCATGATAATTACAAAATTAGAAAGTTATTCCAAAGTAAATAAAATTCCAAAACTATGATCTAGATAAGGCTAAAATTTTACAAATGCTACCAGTAAACACCACCATGTACTGGGTTGTTTTATGCATTAATCTCATATAACTCGATCAATGTCATAGATTAAAATTTTTTGATTGCATCCCTGAGATATATAAAATTAAAAAGTGTTTGAATGGCTTTCAGTCAATTAATGTTCCTACACCCATCTCTTAACCATCATTCATTTTGTGCTTCAAATTTTCGGTTTCCCTATTTCCACTCTCTTTCTAGAATACATCATGAAATTCAGACAGAGCAATAACTTCTTCCACAACACCACCACTCTTAAATTGATGAAGAAATCCTTAGGGGGACAATCACTTTTCCCAGATTCAGAATGTACAGCAGCATGATAGTAATTCAAATTGTTTGGTGCTTCCACAAAGAATGAGCTTCAGATCTGTGGAATAGAATTGAATGTCCATAGACTGACATAACTTTAAACAGTAAGGATTTTTGTTTGTTTGGGACAAACCCTATGATACTCAGGGATCACTCCTGGTTATGCACTCAGATATCTCTCCTGGCTTGGGAGACCATATGGGATGCCAGAGGGGGGCGGGTAAAACTGTGGTCCGTTCTAGGTCAGCAATGCACAGCACAGCAATGCCCTATCACTGCGCCACCACTTGGGCCCTCGTATAGATTATGCTTGTGTTCATTAGTCTATTACATACAAATTTAACTGGGATTTTGTATGTTTTCACTGTTTATTTCCTGTGGTTTTCTCTTTTAATTTATTTTTTAAATATCTTTATTTAAGCATGATTATTTAAACATGATTACAAACGTGTTTGTAGTTGAGTTTCAGTCACAAAACAAACACCCATATTACCAGTGCAATATTGCAATATTCCCAACACCAATGCCCCACATCGCCTTTCTCCACCAACCCCTGCATGTATTTGAGACAGGCATTCTACTTCTCTCACTTATGAATATTGTCATGATAATTATAATTGGTTATTTCTCTAACTGCACACACCACTCTTTGTGGTGGTGAGCTTCATATTCTGAAGTCCTTCTAGCCTTCAACTCTATTATCTGGACATTATTATAATAATGTATTTTATTTTTCTTAAAACCCATAGATGAGTGAGACTTTTATGTGTCTATCCTTTCCCTCTGACTTATTTCATTGAGCAAAATAGTTTCCATGTCCATACATGTATAGAAAAATTTTATGACTTCATCTTTCCTGATGACTGCATAATATTCAATTGTGTATCTGTACCACACTTTCTTAAGCCATTCATCAGTTGAATTGCATCTTGGTTGTTTCTAGAGTCTGTCTATTGTAAATAGCTCTGCAATGACTATAGGTGTAAGGTGGGGAATTTTGTATTGCGTTTTTATGCTCCTAGTATATACTTAAGAAGTGATAGAGCTGGGTCATATGAGAACTCAATTTCCAGTTTTTAGAGAAAACTCCTTATTGCTTTCCATAAGGGCTGTACAAGCTGTACAAGATGGCATTCCTATAACCAGTAAGTGAGAATTCATTTCTCTCCACATCTTGCCAGCACTGATTGTTTTTTTTTTTATGTGTGCCAGATTCTGTGATGTAAGTTGATTTTCATTGATGTTTTGATTTGCATCTGCCTGATGAGTAGTTATGTGGAACATTATTTTATATGCCTTTTAGCCATTTGTATTTCTTCTTTGAGAAAGTGTGTGTTCATTTCTTCTTCCATTTCTTGAAGGTGTTAGATTTTTTCATGTTTAGTTCTATTAGTACATTGTATATTTTAGTCATTAGCCCTTATCTGATAGATATCGAATTAATAGTTTCTCCCATTATGCGGATGGCATTTGTATCCTCATCACTATTATCTTTGAGGTGCAGAAGCTTCTTAGCTTAATATATTCTTGTCTATTTATCTCTCCTTTGAATGCTTTGGCGAGTGATGTTTCCTCCTTGAAGATTGCTTTAGTCTCAATGCCATGTAGTGTCTTATCTAAATGTTTTCAATATACCTTATGGCTTAGGGTATGATATCAAGGTCTTTCATCCATTTGGATTTAACCTTTTTTAATGATGTAAGATGGAGAAATGAGTTCTCTTTTCTGCATGAGGCTGACCAGTTGACCCAATACCATTTGCTAAAGAGGCTTTCCTTGCTCCAATTTGCTTTTCTTGTCCTGTTATCAAAGATTAATTCATTGCATGTCTGGGGAACATTCTCTGAATACTGAAGTCTATTCCATTGATCTGAGGGTCTGTATTTATTCCAATACCATGCTGTTTTAGCGACTAGTGCTGTGTAATACAATTTAAAGTTAAGAAAATTGATTCCTCTGGTGTTCTTTTTCCTATAGGTTGCTATAGATATTCATAGGTGTATATTGTTCCAAATGAATTTTAGAAATGTTTTATTCATTTATTTAAAGAATATCATGGTTTTGCATTAAATCTGTAAAATGCTTTGGGGAGTATTGCCATTTTAATGATGTTTATTCTCCCAATCTATGAGCAGGGTATTTGTCTCGATTTTCTTTTATCTTCTTTTATTCCTAAAGCAGTGTTTTGTTGTTTTCTTTGTATAGATCATTCACCTCTTTAATAAAGTTGACTCCAAGGTATTTGAGTTTGTGGCACTAATGTGAATGGATTGCTTTTACTGTTTCTTTCTTCTTTGCTAGTGTATAAGAAGGGCATTGATTTTTCATGTTAATTTTGTAGCCTGCCACATTTCTGTAGGATTCTATTCTAGAACCTTTATTGTATGGTCTTTAGGGTTTTCTAAATAATATATCATGTCAGCTGTAAATAGTGAGATCTTGACTGCTTCCTTTTCTATCTGGATGCCTTTGATATCTTTTTATTTCCTAATCATTATGACAAGAACTTCCAAAACTATTATATTAGAAGTTGTGAGAATGGGAAGCCTTGTCTTGTACTAGATTTTAGAGGAAACACTTTTAGTTTATCTGCATTGAGAATAATATTTGCCATTGGATTGTGATAGGCCTGACTATATATATAATTTTTTTCTCTTTTTGACATTTTATTTTTATTTATTTTTTTAATTTTAATCATAGTGGTCAACATATCGTTCACAGTAATGTTCCGGGTACATGTAAACATTGAATCAGGGGAATTCCCATCACCGAGTTGTCCTCCCTCCACCTCCATTTCCCCCCTGCCTCTCCTATCCTCCACCCTCTCCCCAGGGTCTTCTAGACTTGAGTGATCCCCTCTGTGTCTAGTTTATTACTTAGTGATCTTATAGCTGTTTGGTCTTGGTGCCTCCATTAATTCTCCCTCTAATTGGGAAGCGGGATTAGATAGTTCGAGTTATGCGATTTTGTTTGGGGAAGAGTAAGGTAATAGGATGGGGGAAAATTAACTATGCCAACAATGGGCAGACTCCTTCTAGAGGCTCTCATCCTCGGTTTGAGAGATAAAAGGGAAAAAAGAAGGTGAATCACCACATTTCACAAAGATGTATCAAATAAGATATCCAGTGATCATTGCAGCAATATAGATAGGCACCATAGTTGCCATGGTCTTGAGATAAAAAACATGACAGAGCACAAAAAAGAAGAGAAAAGAAGACAGAAAAGGTAAATATATGAATAAAAAGGTGAACAACTACTTAAATATCTGCACCAAGATAAGGAAGTCGACTAAAACTAGATAAAAGAAGAGAAAGATAAAGTAGTAATAACTATATTGAGAAAAGTTCCTTAATTCCCATCTTGATGAGAGCTTTTTTTTTTTATCATGAATGCGTTTTGAACTTTAGCAAACGTTTTCTATACATCTATTAATATGATCATGTTTTTATTCTTTGTTGATACTTCGTTTTATGTTGACTGATTCACATATGTTAAACAATCCTTGCATTCCTAGGAAGAAACCTACTTGGCCTTGGTGTGTCACCATCTTGATAAGACATTGGATCTTACCAATATTTTGTTTAGGATCTTTGCATCTATGTTAAACTGGGACATTGATCTTTAGTTTGTTTTCTTTCTTTCTTTCTTTCTTTCTTTCTTTCTTTCTTTCTTTCTTTCTTTCTTTCTTTCTTTCTTTCTTTCTTTC
>PVKC010036764.1:0-13163 GCA_004027635.1 Crocidura indochinensis
CCTACCTACCTACCTACCTACCTACCGACTTACCTATTATCTCTCTCTCTCTCTCTCTCTCTCTCTCTCTCTCTCTGTATATCATCTATCTATGTTTTATTTTAGATCTGCTCTTAAGATATTAGATCTGTGGTGTATTGCAGTCATACATTATATATGAGATCATACTATAAACATTTTGTAATTCTTTCCTAACATAAGTTTATTGAATGCCTGTTATAATCTCATGTTTAACTACGTGTTAAACATAAGGTGTTGAGAATACAAAGTAAGTGAGATTTTGATACCCTTAAGCTTGCATTCAAAACATTTTTATCACTGGTACATTGTATTATAGAATTTTAGGGTTTCCTTTCACACTTCTCAGTATAATTATCACATTGCAACCACTATTCCTATTCCATTATGCAATCTAAAAATCGTGATACATGCTTCTAGCATCCTATTTTCTTCTCCTCTAAAGAAACATCTTCTTCACTAAATCTAGTAACTAACATGGCTAATTATTAACAATTTATTTGTAATAGTTATATATATTCATTATTTGAGTAACTGATCCAGTGCTTCTTTACTTATATAATCATTACAGCCTAGTTGACCTCTATTACCCTAAAATTCAGAGTAGTGTTTCATTCAGCATGTAAATAAACATATGCATATACTCACAGCATCTTTACCCATTAATCTATTGAGGAGTAATTATGTTGATACAATATTTGAGATTCTGTGAATATTTTTGTAATTAATGGACACATAGCTGAAAATAAACTTTTGATTTAATGCTTTCTTCTTTTTCATATACAAAATTTATATTTTCACCAACTCTGCACCAAAGTTCCTTTTATTCCACATTCATGCCAACACTTGTAAAAATAAGCCACTCTCACAGATGTACACGATGATGTGATATTTCAATCATAGTTTTATGTATATTTCTATAATAAATGATGTAATGGAGCTTTTAATCTGGTTATATACTACCTGTCTGTTTTATTTAGAGGTGTCTCTTCAAGTTATTTTTATTTATTTAGTACAGTTATATTTTGATTCTTATATTTTTGGATTTCTTTGGCATTGGATATCAATCTTCAACTAAAGTTTAGGTGTTGTGTATAATTTTCTGTGTTTCATGAGGACAGGTGTTTATGGACAAGATTTAAATACATTTTCAGATAACTTTTGATTCATATATCAAATAGTAATGATTTCTTTTTTCAGTTTTTCTCATCTTTGCTTTCACTTTTCTTTGCTTGTGTTGTCTCATTTTCTCTAGTCTGTCACTTGTCATCTCTCATTTTTCATTTTCTCATATTTTCTTCTCTTTCATCCCTCCCTTCTTCCTTTCCTCCCTTCTTTCCCCCTCCTTTCCTTTCCCTTCCCTCCCATCCCCGCCTATCTTCTTCATTTCCTTCCCATACATTCCAGTCCTTTTCACTTCCATTCCCTCCACTCCCCTTCCTTCCTATCTCCTCCCATTCTTTTTCCTTTCCCTCCCCTTCCCTTCCCTTCCATCATCTCCTATCCTTTTCACTTCCCTCCCATTCCCTTATACTCTTCTCTTCTCTTCTCTTCTCTTCTCTTCTCTTCTCTTCTCTTCTCTTCTCTTCTCTTCTCTTCTCTTCTCTTCTCTTCTCTTCTCTTCTCTTCTCTTCCCTTCCCTCCCTTTCCCTTCCCTTCTCTTCCCTTCTCTTCCATTCCCTCCCCTCCCCTCCTCTTCCCTCCCTTCTTCTCCTTCTGTTTTCTTCTCTTCCTGCTGTTTCCCTTCCTTTCCCTCCCCTTTTTCTTCTTTACCCTTTCCCTCTCTTTCCTTTCCTTATAGATATTTTTCTGCATGTGACTGTTAATTTTTCACCATACCATGTATTTAAGATATTTTTCATGTTCCTTTTGTGATCTTATTCTCCTTTATTAAAGAATAGAAAGCTTTTGGAGGAAGGCCTATCAGTGTTCCTTATTTTATTCTCTTGTTCACCAAGCATGTTTTGTTTTAATGTCATATTTAAGGCATTTGCCTTTCATGCGAAAGGTCATTGGTTCGAATCCTGGTGCCCCATATGGTCCCCCGTGCCTGCCAGGAGCAATTTCTGAGCATGGAGCCAGGAGTAACCCCTGAGCACTGCCAGGTGTGACCCAAAAACCAAAAAAAAATAATGATTATGCCATAGTATGAAGTCAAGGACTGTGATGCCTCAATTTTCCTTCTTTTCTTGCAGGATTGCTTTGATTATTCAGCATATTTTCTCCATAAAGAGTTTAAAATTTCATTTTTGAAAAACATCAATGATACTTCTACAGGGATTATACTGACATTATATAGTCTGAAAGAAAAACTGGTCTTTTTATTTTATTTTGTTTTATTCTGTTTTGGGGCCAACCTGGCAGTGCTTATGGTTTACTTCTAGTTCTATGCTGAGGAATCACTCCTGGTAGGATTGGGAGACCCTAGTGATGCCAGGGGTAGAACCTGAGTTGGTTGCAAGCAAGACAAAATGGAATTTCACTCTGACCCCAACCAATTAGGATACTTTTAATAGTACTCATTCCTTCAATCCATGAATATAGAATGCAATTCAATTTCTTTGCAACAACATGTCATCGTGCAACACAAATATATGTGAATTTTGGGAATGGGAGTTTTCAATCCCATCTATCTATCTATCTATCTATCTATCTATCTATCTATCTATCTATCTATCTATTGCAATTTAATATTCAAATAGAAATATTTCTTTTCCAATAGATTTTTTTAGTATCTTTTTTGCTAATTTTTGTGATCAAAATAGTCTAAATTATGTTGAAGAGTAATGGAGATTGTCACTATCCTTTTAGTTTTCCTTATAAAAAGCATCTAGATTTACATTACTGAATAATTATTATAATAATAATAATAATCACTTCATTCTGAATACTTTAGTCATTATGGGATTCCAGTGTAGCCTTCAAGTTGAGACTTTTTTTTTCTATTTCCATTTTATTGCACATTATTTATCATTAACTAATGCTTTATTTTTTGGTTTTGGATTTGGGCCACACTCCTGGCTATGCACTCAGAAATCACTCCTGGCTTGAGGGACCACACGGGATGCCAAGGGATCAAAACAAGGTCCATCCTAGGTAAGCGGGTAGCAAGGCAAATGCCCTACCACTTACACCATCTCTCTGGCCCCAACTAATGCTTTTTTGATGAAGTCAATTAGCTTTATTTAAAGACATTTACTTATAGAAATGTGAGGGGAGAAGAAGTGAGAGAAATATAGCAAAGAGAGAGAGAGATATGTTCAAGAGAGAAGATAGACTCACCAGTAAGGGGAAATTTAGAGAAACACATGTATAGTTGAGGTATAGGATAATATTAGAGTGAATAGCATGGTAAGGTATTATTTTTGTTTTATTTTGATACTACACAAAATGATAGGCTTTATTACTAGTTTTATTTCCATGGAAAACTGTGACTCTGTGCACAAGGGCACACATAAGTTCTTGGGATTGATATTTAGGTGGGATACATGCAAGAAAATCACTGTAACCTGAAACTATCTCTCTAGTCCACATAAAGCTTGTATCATTGTAATGGTCATGTGAACTATTTTTATTAAATAAATTTATAGTTTAATTGATTTGCAAATGTCAAACCATAGTTACATCATTGGGTTAAATCCTATTTGGTCGTGATGGATGAATCTCTTAATGTTTTGATGTCTTGCCAAGATTTTGTTGAATGTTCATGCATTTATCTTCATCATTATGTGGTTTTATTTTCTAGTTTGGGGATCAAAGGGATTATTCCATACTCTTCAATTTTTTAGAAGAACTTAAGTAGAATGAGTATTAATTCTTAATTTAAAGTTTTATAGAGTTCTAGTGAAGCCATCTGTTCCTGAGTTTTGTTCTTAGGAAGAAACGTCTGTATTTGTAATTTATCGTATTTACTATCTATTTTTCACAGATCAGACATGGAAAGTTGTTTTATTTTCAGACTTGGAAAGTTGTTTTATTTTTTTTTTTAATTGTGCATTTTCTCTAAACTGTCAAATTTGTTTGACAATGCTCATATCATCCTCTGGATTTTTGAAATATCTGTTCTAACTCCATTTTTTTTATTCTTGCTTCTCTTATAGACATTTCATAATTTTTCTCTTGGTGAGACCATTGAGGAATTTTAAGATCTCTAAAAAACATATACATTGCCTAGAAAATTGGTTCAATGGACTGGAGCACATGTTTTGTCTGCAGGTTGTACAGATTTGATCCTAGTACTGCATGGTTCATGAGATCTGAGCAATAAGTAGTCACCTTAGAACTGCTGGGTGTGACCCCTTTCTCTAAGAAAAGAAAACTAATAACAGTTCAAAGAATCTGTATTTATAATATTTTGTTTCATCTTTTTGGTTTCTACATAATTTACCTCAAATCTAATTTTGATTATGTGTTTTTTATTGCACTTCTATTGTTTATTTATCCTTTTCTAATTCATTCTAGTCAAAGTTTTTAAATTTGAGACTTCTATTGTCTATTAATATGGGTCTGCATTATAATGATTGATCTTTTAATTCTGTTGAACTGCAACTTATATGATATGATAATTAGTATTTTGTTTTTCTATTCTGCAGGAAGTTTCTAGGTATTTTTCTTTCATTGCTTTGTTAACTCAAGGTTTATTCTGGAGAATACTGTTTATTCTTTACACGTTGAAGAATTTTCTCATTTTATGTTTTTTTAATTCTAATTTTAAATAAATTAGAAAATACAAAAAAGAAAATGTAAGTGATATTATTTTAATATTTAGATAGTTAAAATTTTTATTAATAAATTTTGTGCCTCAGTACTAATTTATGGACCCTTATTTCCAAAACATTAAGGTAATTCTTTAACAGTAATAGTGACTAAGGCACTCTGACAACAGACATTTTCATGAACAGATATTCTTGATTCTATTTTTGTTCCATTGTTATCCACTTTACATATGCTATGGGTATATTTTTTTAGGAAAATCAAAATGTCTGTTGATGGTAATATTCTCTGAAATCAGAATTACCTGATTAATTTTGATTGTAGTTGACCAGGGAGCAGCCCTACCAGTTCTTCAAAATATGCATTTTGAATTAACTGTATTTCAATATGGTAGCATTAATTGTATTTCCATATGGTAGTATTAGTTTTAGTTTAAGATTACAAGCTTTGAAATCAATGAATCAAAATTAATCATCCTAAAATATTACAAATATGACCTAATAAAAGAAAAATAAGAGTAAGCATAGTAGTTTTCACATGAATTTCGAATTTCTTTAAAATTAGAGAAATGAGTTTATGAGTTCTGTGTTTTTAACTTCAGCTCCAATACCTTATCTTAGATAATTTTATTTTGCTCTAGATTTATACAAAATATAATAGTATATATTTGGGAGGGAAGATAGTTTCACACTGAGAAAGAGAGAATATGATTATTTATATTAGCCATAAAATTATGATGGGATTATGTTTTATTTTATTGTATTCATTTGAGTTTAGTGAGGAGGTCACACTTGGTACTACTAAGAATACACTTCTAGCTCTGAAATCAGGGGTCACTGCTCGTGATGTTGGGGGACCAGAGTCATAGTTAAATGGGAGGCAAGTATTCTATCCAATAAACAAATTCTTTGGTCCTATCCTTTGACTTTATTTCATTCTTTTCACCTTCAGAAGAGCACTCATGAAAAATCACTTTATATCTCTTACCAAAATGAGATAAATAGGTGAGATTTAACAGTAGCACATTGATCAGTGAAAAATAAATGAACGTAGATAAAACTCACACTTCAAATTCTCATGACTTTCCATAGCTTATAAGTGTTTACAAAATATTAAAAAGGCATAGTGTATTCCTAGAACCAAAACAAGTAATAAATATACACATACATGTGTGCACATAAACACACACAGCACATACATACACATAGTAACTACAAAACATCCTTCAAAGAGTATACTGGAAACTGCAGTATAAAAACATAAATAGAGAAAGAATAATGACACACTTATAAAGTAGATAAGAAAATAGCAAATATCTGTTGAAAGAAATCATTTCCCCCTAAGATCAGAACAAGACAGTGAGCTCTACTTTGCCATTGTGCTGTCAATGCAATATAGGAAAGAAAAAATTAGAGTTATCAGAAGAATGAAGAAAAACTGTCAATAGTTTTTAATATAAGGATGTTTGTTGTAGAAAATCTAAAGAATGCAAACATGGACATGCACTTACATGAATATGCATGCACACTAAGTGCAATAATTATAATTAGAAAAATCACAGGATAAATAGAATTCTTCTACTAAAATAAATAACTAAAACTTAAATTAACAAATTGTTTTTTATTAGTGATACAAAAATCCTTTAGAATAAAAGTAACAAAATATAAGAACTCTACAAAATGTTGATGAAGTTAAAAGATTAAAATAAAGCTGGATAAGAAGAAACATGTTTCATATATGTATATACATATACAGTTTTTATAATATATGTATATATTATCTGCTTGCACATGCAAGGCAGATAAATGCCTTACCACTTGCACGATCGCTCCAGTCCCAAAGTTTGTTTGTTTATATTACTATTAAAGTATTGAGTTTTTCCAAGTTGATAGCTAGTTTTAATGTCCAATAAACATTGAGAATGTTTTGGAAAAATAGTTTTAGAGATTTTTAAGCTAGAGATTTTTTAATATTATGAGTGTTAAATAGATTATTTAATTGAATCACAAAAAGATAGACAAATGCAATTTTGTTCATACAATGTAAAGCACTTTTCACCAGTGTACATTTGCCACCATCAATGTCTTCATTTGCCTTTCTCACTCAACTGTTTTTTTCCCCTGCTAGCCTCTGTGGCAGACATTTTTCTTCTCCTCCCTGTCTTTCTCATCTTACTTTTTCATCTCTCTCTTTCTTTAGTTCTCTCTCCTTTTACCACCCCCCATTATAGACACGGTTGTTTGTAATATTATTCCTGAAATATTATCATGTATATCACTTTATATTCTTTCATACCCCTTTCTTATCCAGAGTGATCATTTCCAACTATAATTTTATAGTGGTTCCTCCTTGTCCTGAGTGTATTCCTCCACAATCTGTGACAAGTTTCCTACCAGAGATTAGTCCCACTGGTCCTCAATTCTATTGTCTTAGGATAGTGTTACCATAGTCTTTTCCTTTTAATGTCCCCAAAAATGAATATGATCATTCTATGTCCATCATTCATTCACACTTTTTTCATTCAGCATAATATTCTCCATATCCATGTACAATCAAACTTCATGACTCCATTTTTCATAATAACTATGTAGTATTCAATTGTGTAGCAACTCATCTGTATCCTAGCTTTTGGGTTGTTTCCAGACTCTGGTCATTGTGAAATGTGCTGCAATGAACTTTTGAATGAAGATGCTTTTCCAGCATTGTGTTTTTGGGTTTCCCAGGGTTTATTCTCAGAAGCAGTACTGCTAGGTGATATGGAACTCAATTTCTAGTTTTTGAGCAATATATACATATTATTTCTAAAATATGCTGAACTATTATTTCTAAAATATGCTGAACTAGTTAACATTCCCACCAACAGTGAATGCGAGTTTCTATCTCCCAATATTTGAACCAGCATTAATTGTTTTGTTCTCCTTGATGTGTACCTGTCTCTATGGAGTGATATACTATCCATTGTTTTTTGATAATCTTTTTTGGCTACACCTGGTGATACTCAATGGTTACTCCTGGCTATGTGCTCAGATCTCATTCCTGACTTGGGGGACCATATGGGATGCCGTGGATCAAATCATGATCTGTCCTAGGCTAGCATGCACAAGGCTACTGCTTGCACCACTACAGAGCCCACATTGATTCATGTACCTTTGGGCTATCTTTATTATTTTTTGAGGAATTTTCTGTTCTTCTTTTACCCCCATTTATTGATGGGGTCACACTTTTTTCTTGTTTAGCTCTACCTTTGCCTTATATATCTTAGATATTTACTCCTTATCAGATGGGTATCAGGTGAACAATTGTTGCAAATTTATGAGCAGCATTTGTCTTTGTGTCCTGTTCATCATTTCTTTTGGGGTGAATATGCTTTTTTATTTAATGTATTTTTTCCTTTGCTTAATCAGTGATGTTTCATTCTTGAAGATGCTTTTTAGCTTCAGTATCATGAAGATTTCTTACCTTTTCTTCTGTGTACCTCCTAGCTTCAAGAGATATTGCAATAGAAATAAGGCAGAAAAATATTTTGAGGGCATCACATAGGGAAGGAAGAAATCAAACTCTCAGTATTTGAAGATGATATGATAATATATTTAGAAAAAGTTAAAACTACAAAATAGGTTCTAGAAACAATAGACTTGATTACTAAAGTACAGACTACAAAATTAATATAAAGTATTTTATGATTTTTGTATTTACACATAATAAAAAGAATATATTTACAAAAATTGCACTAGCAATTGTGTCTCAGAAAATCAAGAGCCTTAGAATCAACTTAATAGTAAAAAAAACTATACAAAGAAAACCATAAAACTGCATGAGAAATATAAGAAGACATGAGGGAATAGAAATATACTTTGTTCATAGATTGGATTAACATAATTAAAATGGCAACACTCTTCTAGCATAGTACTGATTTAATGCAACCTAAAAGAATAGCTATGACATATTTCAAAGTAATAGATCAAACACTTCAGAAATCGCATGAAACAATAGTCCTCCACAATTAGCTAAAGCAATCCTTAATAAAAAGATGTGAGGCCTCGCTTTCTACAAATTTAAACTGTATTATAAATCATTAGTCATTAAAATAACATAGTGTTGGAATAAAAATAGACTCTAAAGTCAGTAAAATAAATTTGAATATCCTGAGATTGACTACCAGGTATTCGATAAATTAGTCTTTGATAAAGGGGCAAGAAATACAAAGTGGGCAAGGGAAGCCGCTTCAACAAGCTTTGTTGGGTAAAATGGTCAACTACATGCAACCAATTGATCTCAGACCTCTCTTTACCATTATGCACAAGAGTCGAAGGAAAATTGATAAAAGACCTTATTTTTTAAAGCTCTTCCTCTCTCTTTCCCCTTTTATTCTTTGAGGCATTGCTGTTTGCAATATTGTTACTAAAATTTTGTCATGTACATTATTTTATTAGGGGACACATTCAATAGTTCTCAGGGGTTACTTCTTGCTCTGTGCTCTAAATTACTACTGGAAGTCTTGGGGATCCACATGAGATGTTAATGATTTAACCCTGGTAACTAACTGTATTCAAGACAAAATAAATGACCTACCCACTGTAATATCACTCAGGACCCTGAAGCTGATTTAAAGTTTATATATAGAAAAGAAAGAATTTGAAATAGTCAAAACCGTTTTGTTGCAGAATGAACTTTGGATACCAGTGTCAGAACTAATATAAATATTCAGTAATCAAAAATAATTTTGCTTCTCTGAGATAATCATAGAGAGCAAAGAAATAGAATTGCATAACCTTCCTGTCATTTAAATTTTTTTTGTTTTTTGCTTGTTTGTTTATTTTGGTTTTGGGGTCAAACCTGGCAATGCTTAGGAAATACTCCTGGTTCTGCACTTAGGAAATACTCCTTGGGATATTCTGAGATTATATGGTATGACAAGGATTGAACCCAGTTTAGCAGTGTTCAAGGCAAACACCCTCTTTGATATTCTATCACTCCATTCCCTGGTATTTTAATTTTTGAGGTAGAAATTAGCAAGTTAAATGGGAAAAATACTTTATTTTTCAATTAATGGCATTGGGAATCAGGTTAATTTTGTAGAAAAAAGAGATATTGGGCCAGTATATAATCCTATAGACAAAATAAACACATAATTTATAATGATAAAAATATAAAAGGGATAGAATTATTAACATCCTAAAAGAAAATATTAGGCAATCTGTTTTTTGTTGGCAAAAATATTTTATTAGCAAAAATACCTTGCATAAAACATATACAGCATTAGAGTCACCATGTTATGTTTATAAACATGGCATTTATAAACAAATTCATCTATATAAAGAAACTTTGGCATTTTGAAATTAATCATATTAAAGTATTAAAAACTAAAATATTCAAATATTATATATTTTATCAATGCTTTATATACCAATATAGAAAACATTCTAATAACCTCTAAACTGAGAGGATGAATAGCCCACTTTAAAATACTCAATTACTAATTGGTAAGTACTGTATAGATTTTTTATCTCAGAAAGAACATAAGTCATAAGTAAGTTCATGATACTTTATCACTAAGGGAAACAAATTAAAACTACAATGAATTGGGCCAGATATGTCTTTTACATGGTAGAACTTATTTTTTTTTGTTTTGTTTTTGTCCCCCAATTCACAATAAAGACCAGGCAAGGGTCTGGGTTGAAGTGTATATGGGGTGCATTTACTGTACCTCCTCTTTCTATACAGTCACTCTAAAGAACACAGCCTGTGGTAAGAATTGGGAAGCCTTATCTTCTTTTCATTTTTGATTTTGTTTTTTTTTAACTTTTTTTTTTGTGGTTTTTGGGTCATACCCAGAAGTGCTCAGGGGTTACTCCTGGCTCCATGCTCAGAAATTGCTCCTGGCAGGCAAGGGGGGACCATATGGGGCACCGGGATTCGAACTGATGACCTTTTGCATGAAAGGATCTCCCGGACCCCTTAACCTTTTTTTTTTAACACCCCCTTCACCAGTGCAACTTTCCCACCACTAATGTCCCAAATCTCCCTCCTTCCCAACCCACCCCCAACTGTACTCCAGACAGACTTTCCAGTTCCCTCATTCATGAATATGATTAGGGTAGTTCTCTGTGTAGTTATTTCTATAACTGCACTCACCACTCATAGTGGTGAGCTTCATGAAGTGAGCTGGAAGTTCCGGCCCTCCTCCCATTATCTCTGAGGAATGGTGAAAAATGACTTTCATTTTTCTCAGAACCCATAGATGAGTGAGACAATTCTACGTCTCTCTCTCTCCCTCTGACTTATTTCACTCAGCATGGTAGATTCCATGTACATCCATGTATATGAAAATTTCATGACTTCACCTCTCCTGACAAGTACATAATATTCCATTGTGTATATTTACCACAGTTTCTTTAGCCATTTGTCTGTTGAAGGGCATCTTGGTTGTTTCCAGAGCCTGGCTATTGTGAATAATGCTGCAATAAATATAGTTGTTAGGAGGGGTTTTTGTATTGTATTCTTGTGTTCTTAGGATATATCCCTAGGAGTGGAATAGCTGATTCGAATGGGAGCTCAATTTCCAGATTTTGGAGGAATCTCCATATTGCTTTCCATAGAGGTTGGACTAGACAGTGTTCCCACCAGCAGGGTATACGAGTTCCTTTCTCTCCACATCCCCGCCAGCACTGATTATTCTCATTCTTTGTGAAGTGCGCCAATCTCTGTGGTGTCAGGTGGTATCTCATAGTTATTTTGATTTGCATCTCCCTGATGATTAATGATGAGGAGCATTTTTTCATGTGCGTTTTGGCCATTTGTATTTCTTTTTTATCAAAGTGTCTGTTCATTTCTTTTCCCCCATTTTTTGATGGGATTAGATGTTTTTTTCTTGTAAAGTTCTGTCAGTGCCCTATATATTTTGGATATTAGTCCCTTATCTGATGGGTGTTAAGTGAATAGTTTCTCCCACTCGGTGCGTGACTCTTGTATCCTGGGCACTATTTCTTTTGAGGTGCAGAAACTTCTCAGTCTAATGTATTCCCATCTGTTGATCTCTGCTTCCACTTGTTTGGAAAGAGTAGCTTCCTCCTTGAAGATGCTCGATTCGTCTCGATGTCATGAATTGTTTTACCGACGTGTTGTTCTATATACCTTATGGTATCAGGTCTGATATCGAGGTCGTTAATCCATTTGGATTTTACCTTCGTACATGATGTTAACTGGGGGGGTCTACGTTCGCTTTTTTGCAAGTGGCTAACCAGTTCTGCCAGCACCACTTGTTGAAGAGGCTTTTCCTATTCCACTTAGGATTTCTTGCTCCTTTGTCAAAAATTAGGTACTGGTATGCTTAGGGGACAATGTCTGAGAATTCAAGCCTATTCCACTGATCTGAAGGTCTGTCTTTATTCCAATACCATGCTGTTTTGATAACTATTGCTTAATAGTACAGTTTAAAGTTGGGTAAAGTAATGCCTCCCATTTTCCTTTTCCCTAGGAGTGCTTTAGCTATTCTAGGGTGTTTATTGTTCCAGATGAACTTCATAAGTGTTTGATCCACTTCTTTGAAGAATGTCATGGGTATCTTTATAGGGATCACATTAAATATGTATAATGCTTTGGGGATTATTGCCATTTTAATGATGTTAATCCTGTCAATCCATGAGCAGGGTATATGCTTCCATTTTCGTGTACCGTCCCTTATTTCCTGGAGCAGGGCTTTATAATTTTCTTTGTATAGGTCCTTCGTATCTTTGGTCAAGTTGACTCCACGATATTTGATTTTGTGTGGTGCTATTGTGAATGGAATTGCCTTCTTATCTTCCTTCTCTTCCTATCATTGTTAGTGTATAAAAAGGTCATTGATTTCTGTGTGTTAATTTTATAGCCATCCACCTTGCTATATGAGTCTATTGTTTCTAGAAGCTTTTTGGTAGACTCTTTAGGGTTTTCTAGGTAGATTATCATGTCGTCTGCAAACAATGAGAGCTTTACTTCTTCCTTTCCTATCTGGATTCCCTTGATATCTTTTTCTTGCCTGATAGCTATAGCAAGAACTTCCAGTACTATGTTGAATAGGAGTGGTGAGAGTGGACAGCCTTGTCTTGTACCAGAATTTAGAGGAAAGGCTTTTAGTTTTTTTCCATTAAGGATAATATTTGCCATTGGATTGTGGTAAATGGCTTTAACTAGATTGAGAAAGGTTCCTTCCATTTCCATCTTGCTGAGAGTTTTGATCAAGAATGGGTGTTGAACCTTATCAAATGCTTTCTCTGTGTCTATTGATATGATCATGTTACTTTTATTTTCTTCTTGTTGATGTTGTGTATGATGTTGATAGATTTACTGATGTTAAACCAACCCTGTATTCCTAGAATGAAACCTACTTGATCATAGTGTATGATCTTTTTGTTGACGCATTGGATCCTATTTGACAGGATTTTGTTGAAGAT
>PVKC010036765.1:0-13158 GCA_004027635.1 Crocidura indochinensis
TGAAAGACATTCTTGCAATAATTTTCATAGACAAAAGAGGAGAGGGCTGGACATTACAGCCCATTTCACAAACCTCACTACAAAGAGTGATGAGTTTAGTTAGAGAAATAACTACATTGCAAACTATCTTAACAATGAGAATGTATGAGGGAAATAGAAAGCCTGACTAGAGTACAGGTGGGGCGGGGTGTGGAGTAGGGATAGTTGGGCCATTGGTAGTGGGAATTTTGCACTGGTGATGGGGGTGTCCTCTGATATGGCTGAAACCCAACCACAATCACATTTGTAACCAAGGTGTTTAAATTAAAAAATACTATCAAAAAAGCGATGATAGCATAATAAATCTTGAAAGTAATCATCATTACATCCAACTGCATCTATGTGCTCTGGAGATGTTAAAAGAAGATTTTACTAATTATTTATATATAATATTATGCATTATAAATAAAACTAATATGTTATTTATGAATATCAGTAATATTTTTAAAATAAAAAGAAATTTAGCTACCAATAATCTAAAAATATTTTAACTGATTTTACATTTTTAATACAATAAAAAATGCAAAGAGCTCAGTGAAAAGTGCATGAAGGATGCAGCTTTTATTCTATGAGATCAGAACAATATTTTGGTCTTAAGTATCTTTGAGGTATATTCTAATAGTCAATAATGATTCTTAAAGGAAAGAACACTCTTAAAGGACAGTATACTTTTAAAAGTGTTGGTGGAGGCAGGTTGTCACTAGTGATAAGATCAGTACTGAAACCATTGTATGTCTAAAACTCAATTGTGAATAAATTTTAAATAAAAATGCTTTAATGAAATAAAAATTTTAGATAAAATAAACACCATTTTACAAGGTTGTTCATATTACAGCTTTCCCCACAGATAAAATTTTCATAATCGAGTTATAGTCAATGTACAGCAACATTCACCAGTGTACATTTTCTAACAACAGTGTCCCCAGTTTCTCTCTACCCTCCCTAATGACTTCTTCCCTTCCATTCACTTATACCTCCACCTCAGTCTTTTAAAGGAAATTATTTATTTATTTATTTGGTTTTGGGGTCACACCCGGCAGTACTCAGGGGTTACTCCTGGCTCCATGCTCAGAAATTGCTCCTGGCAGGCACGGGGACCATATGGGGCACCAGGATTCTAGCCGATGACCTTTTGCATGAAAGGCAAACGCCTTACCTCCATGCTATCTCCCGGGCCCCAAAGGAAATTATTTAATTGAAGAATTGTCTTCAACTTTTGATTTTATGTCTGTGTTTTCCCTGACTATTTAGATTCAATTTTCTGATCTATTTTGCCACTCTATGTCTCTTACTTAGTGCATTTAGTCCAATGATAATTGAGAGTAATTGTGCCATGGTTTTGTAGAAGTTTTGTTTTGTCTTACCTTAATGTATCCCTAAAGAACTTAAAAGTTCTTTTAGAGTTGGTTTTGAGTCTGTAAAATTCCTGAGCTCTATTCCTTTTAAACCTAAATAAGAGTCTAACTAAGTGAATTATTATTCATGAAGTGTTTATTTCGTTTTTTTATTATGTCCCACCACTGCCTTCAGACCTGACAGGTTGCTTGTGATAATTCTACAGTAAATCTTAAAGATGCTTAAAAAAATTAAAAAATAAACAAAAATAATTAACATATTTTATCAACGTATACTCCATTAAATATTGCTACATATCAGCATTCTACAATTTTTCTATGCTTGACACTGGCATTTGTCTTTAATGCCAGTCTATGGAAAGGTAGTTATAGCCAAGAAAGTAGATCAGTATTTTACAACTTTTGTGCACCTGCAGACCTGTACTGTTAACTATCACTGCTCTAAATTATGTGTTTATTTCTTAAGCAGTATTGTTAACTAGTATATTTATTTCAATAAACACAATTTCAATGTAACTTAATAAAGATGTTATAATTAAACTTATATAATGTACTATTTACTACCCACTTACTTAGTTAGCCAACAAAAGAAACATTAAACATTTAAGTCACTTAAAATCAAATACCAAAATTTCAATTACCTAGCCACAAGAAAAGTACCAATATTAAATTTTACACTAAGAATTTAATTGCTACTACCATTTAGTAAATATTGCAAGATATTCCACCATGAAATTCTCACCTATTTTAAATTGTGCGTGGCATGGGCAGATATAGTTGCCTGAGACGGTTAAAGTCTTAAGCTATACAGTGACTGTAACCAGAAGACAGATTTGAGGTCAGACTTATTACTTTTATTTGGTGGACATTTCTATATCTGATTTAATGTTCAGTAACAATACTCTAACCTCTGACATTAGGGCAGATCCCGGGTAGAAGGCATTATGATATATCCTTGGATAAGGGGCCCCTCCACCAATTTCACACCTCACTTAATGACTTGGAAAACACCTCTAGTTAATGAGCAAATCTGGCATCTGTCAGTTTTTTGTAAGCAAGTATTTCACAAGGTTTACAGAAAAGTAAAGTAAACAGAGTTCTGAGTAACAAAGAGTGGCGTTTATGCATTCTTTGATTCACTTTAAAGGATGGTATAAACTGACTTTTTAACCAAGCATTAGGCAAGATCTGGGCCCAAGCCATTCTATAATAAACAGTGACATGGCTATATTTAAATATTTACTTAGTGTGCTAAAGTGACTTATAGGAAGAGTGGCTACTACATAGAAGACCTAAGTATCAAGGCGTCAGGTGCCATGGGTGGCATAAATATTCCATGTGCACTTGTTTATAGGAAAACCCCATCTGGATTCAGCTAAAACATCAGGCACCCTAGTGACCCCAGTTTTGCTATTGGAAAATATAACTCAAGTGTTCACTCATCTAGAATAACTTCAGTGCTAAGTGCCAAATGACAGATGGGAGGGGATTGGCTTTTCTCAATAAAAGCCAGGCACTCCATTGTGAAGGGTTTCATTGTAAGGGTTCATCAACCTTTATAGACTTGCAAAGTAGAAATTCAACTAGATGAAACAAACTTCTGGGTCAGGCTGACCATAATGTGCCTATACTGGATGGTTTTGCTCAGGTATATCAATGCAATCTGGACAGGATTTAAGAGACTTGGCCTAGGATACCTCACATGAATATTGTGTCATCAACTATTTTTCCTACCCCCATTTTCCTTTTATTTTAGAGATGCTGTGTAGTAATTGAGTAGACAAGTGGATACTAATTCAGCTATTAATTTTTTTATTTTAAAGTTTCATTTCCATTTAAAAAGAGGTTTATGAGGATAGTGGTGAAAACGATGGTGGTGAATATTGTAACCGTAGATCAGTGTCTTAAATGTTAGCACTATTTAAGCAATTTTGCCTAATTTATAAAAAAAATTAAACCAAAAAATGACATTTTACTTTTATTTTCCACTCACAGAGAAATGCTCGGGGCTTATCCTGGATATAAACTCAAAGATCACTCCTAATGGGTCTTGAACCTAGGTCAACTGTATGCACAAGATGAATGTACCTGCTATACTATAACTTTTATAGTATTTTTTTTTGGTTTTTGGTCCACACCCAGCGGTGCTCAGGGGTTACTCCTGGCTGTCTGCTCAGAAATAGCTCCTGGCAGGCACAGGGGACCATATGGGACACCGGGATTAAAACCAACCGCCTTTGGTCCTGGACCGGCTGCTTGCAAGCAAACACTGCTGTGCCATCTCTCCAGGCCCTGCTTTTATAGTATTTTTAAATGGAATAGAATTTCAAAGTTTTCCAACCCTCTGGTCTATCTCCTAAGTAATCCAGTAATCCATGATATTTTATATTCTGTCAGTTATCTTTTATGTGTGAAAACAACTATGTCCCTAAAACAATATGCCACCTATAAGCCATTCTTGAAAATTAGTAAGTTAAAGCCAAATATTCATGAAGATAAAATGAAAAATAAAGATTTCCATAGTGTTAAATAACAGTACGAAATACTTTGTGCATCAACATTTATTATATACAAAAATCAATCTAAATAAATTGGATTACTAACCTTTAGAGAACTAAAAATATATACATATAAAATGTTTTAACATGTAGTATAGATTCTATAAGACAAATTAATAATTATTCATAGTAATAGAAAATTTTGATAGAAATATTGAAAATTAATAATGAATGGTTTCATTCATTTATCAGGCTGAAATTAAAAATTATGTTCAATTGTTCTACCAGATAGTGGATCTTGGAAATTATTAAACACCTCTGGCCTCATTTAATCACTTATAAAAATGATCTTAATATAGACAATATCTACTGAAAAATATGCTATGTTCTAGAATACAAACTAAACACTAGATTAGAAAAGAAATCACTAGGACAGAAGTGACTCAGAAGAAGGGTGGGTATTATCATGGGTACATTAATGATAGTAGGGTAGGGTAATTTTCATTACTAAAATCACAAATGTCAGTGCTATTGAAAACACACAACAGTAACATACAATAAGTTTTAAAATAAACAATTCTAAAAACATAAATTGTAACAATAAAAATTTGGCTATTTAGTTTTTATATCAATATAAAAAACCAAATTAATATCTCTTTAAAAAGAGATTAATATTTAGATTTGAATGAATTTATAAAGTATTTCATAAAATAACTAAAACTATCTATAAAGGTAAAAATAATAGCATGCAAAATTTTTATGAGAATACAGTAAAGGTAAACAGCAACATAGTAATTATAGCTAACATATATATTATATCACTTTATTTTCTGTTAAAATACATAATAGTAGTTAATGCAATATTGTACCCAATATACTTTTGAGAAAATTAAGCCTTTTAGCTTATTGGTCCTGTGCACTATAAATTACTAACAGTCAAAACCATAAAATCCTGACTGCCTCTGCCTCAGGAGCTCTTTGAACTCATTCTGTCAATAATGCAGGGGAGAGAAGGTAATGGACATTTAGAACAATCTGAGTAGAAGGACACAAAAAGCTTTACAATGATTTTTTGAATAATGGGGCTACATATCAATTTCATTTTTTTATTCAAGCTTGTATTTATTTTAAGTCATTCTGGCAGGGTACATTATTTGAGAGCCAAGGATAATTTAATGAAAAATGTACATCTTTATACACAGATTTGTACACAAGAGGAAAAATAATCATTCAAAAAGCAAAGCTAAAAATGGAATTTCAAAGTGTTGCTTGGAAATTAGTGGGAGTTCAAGGAAGTTTAAAAAAGTATGGAAAATTGGAGGTGTGCCACTGTTAAATCTTTAAGCTCTTCAAAAAGGTTTCTATTTGTGGTTGTTGGTTTCTATCATTCATCCCTCAACTTAACTGATATGCATTTATACAATTATTGAAATGATAGAAACTCTAAAGTTTAAAATTTCTGTGTCTGCCTGGAACTTACTGTTTTTTCTGGTTAATAGACTTCTTTATTGTCATAAATAATTGACTATCTGCAAACTTCCCCCTCCTCAATTTAATTATAACTATGTTTTAAATCAAGCAGCACTTGTTGAACAAATCTGAACTTAAGAATGCTTGCTGGCACACTATCCAACAAGTCTAGCTGAAGTTTGTATGATTATCTTTATGAGTGACTACAGTTTAGTCTAGTCCTTTTTTTGTTGAATAACACCACCAGACATAGTCATCCAACAAATGGAAAAATCAGTCTTACCTTTGATTCAGTATTCACCAACCACCATAGTTCACCAAGCCATAGAAGACAACCTCACCTGCTAAAACAAAACACCATTAAATCATGCACTTTATTATTGTCATCCTTATTATCAGTATTTTATCTGCCAATAACTAGAGCTTCATTCTGATTCAATCTTCCATCCAGAATTCAGCTTGATGGAGGCAAGTACTAAACCTTACATTCAGAATCAAAAACATGCCTTGAACAGTGATATCTTAACTATTTAAACTTTTGAAACATATTTCTCTGGGTTTCACTCTAATCCAAATTTTTATTAACACCCTCACTTCTTACACCAACAAAATGGCTCCTGTGAAAAGAAAAGTAGAATAATACCGAAAAAATGATAAATAACCTATCAACCTAAGTTTGAGTCCTGCTAGGTTCCTTACTATTTAAAATACTTAATAAATAATTAAATTTTGTTTTTATAAGAATTGTAATTTTATTCTAAAAGTTCTAGAGTCTATATAACATATATATACCATACACCTATTTTCCAATTTTTATATATTTTATATTGATCTACCCAAAGAGAGATGTGGTCTTTATAAATTACCTGTCAAAATATATGCTTAATAAATATATTATCTTGCCATGTTTACTAATTTCAGAAATAAATATACCCAACACTGAGTTCCTTGTGACTTAAAGCACAATAAAGATCACTAAAGTGTCAAACTTTGTTTTGTTATTTTTCAGTTAGTATTGAGTCTCTTCATAGTCAAATATTTTATTAATAGAGATAAAAAAGGCACAATGCCTACTAATATTTTTGCACTAGTTGGTTTATAAACTATGTCACACCCTACCAAATCAAATCTTAAATTTTCTATTAAAACCAAAATTTTATATATTTAAATGACACAAACTGTCAACACCAACTCAATGATCCCAGTCCAATTTTTCCTGATCCTACTTCACATATGTCAACTGTGTGAGATGCCAGAGTTATTCATCTTTTTCTACCCTAGATGAGTCGAATCTTTTCTTGAGAACTCAATCTTATTCTCTCATTTCACAGTATGGGATGTGATTTTAAGTTCTTTTATCTTTTTACCCATAGTAGTATACTGGGTAAGGTGGGTCCTTTTTGTGGCAACAAACTAAATCTCCAGTTAGATAAAGTAGCAAAAGTATACTTCTCATTCATACTATGCATATGGTTAGGTACTCTGTTAATATCTTCCTGAAACCCAAACTGAACAACATACTTCATGGGTTATAAATTTACATGGAAACTTACAACTGAAATACAGCTATTTATATTATAGTAACTAATATGTAACACTGTCAAAATTTTAGGAAAAAAAACACAAAGCATCCATTAAAGAAGAAATAAAGCATGCATTTTCCATATCTATTATACTCATCTGGTAATATTAGCTCTATTTTTAAAATGAATGCATACCATGAAAGAAAATATTTGAAAATTAAAAGTAGTTATGTTCTGCAAAAAGCAATGCCAATTATATAAAAAATAGAGAGACCGGAGAAATATTTGCACAACAAATCTGTTCAAAATAAGATATAGCATAGAGGTAGGGTGTTTGTCTTAAATGCAGAAGGACAGTGGTTCGAATCCCAGTATCCCGTATGGTCCCCTGAGCCTGCAAGGAACGATTTCTGAGTGTAGAACAGGAATAACCCGAGCGCTGCCGGATGTGACCCAAAAATAAAACAAACAAACAAAAACTATATAAGTATGATTTAAAATCACCAAAAATCTTAATAGATACCTCAAAATATAATATCTAAAAATGAAAAATAAAGATATAAAATATGCTTTCCATTATTATTATTAGGTAATTGATCATTTTAAAAGATACAAAACGTATTAAACTGGTAAAAAATTGTCTTTTTTTTCTTTATTTAAACATCTTGATTACAAATATGATTGTGGTTAGGTTTCAGTCATGTAAAGAACACCCCACTTCACCAGTGCAACATTCCTACCACCAATGTCCCAAATTTCCCTCCACCTCACCCTCACCTGTACTCCAGACAGGCTTTCCAGTTCCCTCATTCATTCACATGATTATGGTAGTTTCTGTGTAGTTATTTCTATAACTGCACTCACCACTCTTCGTGGTGAGCTTCAAAAATGAGCTTGAAGTTCCAGACCTCCTCTCATTGTCTCTGAGAATTGTAGCAAAAATGACTTTTATTTTTCTTAAAACCCATACATTAATGAGACTATTCTGCACCTATCTCTCTCCCTCTAACTTATTTCACTCAGCATGATAGACTCCATGTACATCCATGTATAGTAAAATTTCATGACTTCATCTCTCCTGACAGCTGCATAATATTCCATTGTGTGTATGTACCAGAGTTTCTTTAGCCATTCATCTGTTAAAGGGCATCTTGGTTGTTTCCAAATCCTGGCTATTGTTAATAGTGCTGCAATAAATATAGGTGTGAGGAAGGGGGTTTTGTGTTGTATTCTTGTGTTCTTAGGGTATAACCCTAGGATTGGAATAGCTGACTCGAATAGGAGCTCAATTTCCAGATTTTGGAGGAATCTCCATAGAGATTCCATCACTTTCCATAGAGGTTGGACTAGATGGCATTCCCACCAGCAGTGGATAAAAGTTCCTTTCTCTCCACATCCCCGCCAGCACCGATTGTTCTCATTTTTTTGTGATGTATGCCAATCTCTGTGGTGTGAGATGGTATCTCATCATTGTTTTAATTTGCATCTCCCTGATGATTAGTGATGTGGAGCATTTTTTCAATGCCGTTTGGCCATCTGTATTTCTTTTTTATCAAAGTGTCTATTCATTTCTTCTCCCCATTTTTTTTGTTTTTGTTTCCTTTTTTATTGTAAGAATTTATTCAAGAGACAAAATTGATCAACATATTGAGGTGAACTAATATAACATAATATAGTAGCATAACATAACATATAATTAATATAATATAATAATACATGTATGTCAAATAACATTTCTGATTAAAGCACAATTTTTATTGTAATGGCTTACATTTTTGAGGCATTTTTAATTTATCTTTTTCTACAAATATTACACAGTGATATTTAAAGTACACAGTGACAATAAATGAGGGCCTCTCTACCACCAGTGTTGTCCTCCCTTCATCCCTGTTCCCAAGCATATATCCCTTATCTCCCTCCTTTATCCCCCAGAATGCTAGTGTAACTAAAAGCATATATGCAGTTCCAGATATTTTTACTCGTGGTTTCTTAAAGGTTTACAGTCAAAGGAGCACTGTGAAAACAATGTTAAAGTGGCAACTATCGTTTGCATGGGTCCACCAAAGTATGGAAGTTATGGAAAGAAAAATCTTTGGCCTAAGTGCATGGAGACCCTACCCTGAAGTTTCCTGACATAGGACCATTTCTAGGCTCCAGGCAAACTAGTTTGTCCAATCTAGGTCATTGTCTGTAGTGCCCAAACAGTTATATTTTTCACAGTCTCTGTTGTTGGTATCATGTTTCTGTACTGAAGATCCTGGAATCTGTATATCCTACATTGAAGTCAGGAGGATGTGGGACAGTGTCTAATTTCAACTCACATTTGAAGGGCAATGCAAAAAGCCCTGTCCAGTATGCAGGTCGGTGTTGTTGTTTAAATCTTCTCAGTGTTAAGGGAAGACTCTTTTGAGTAAATCAATGTCAGAGCAGCAGTAGGGTCTTCCCTGGTAGAGGATTGCTTCCAGGTGATGTCATAGACAACTTTGGATGTTTCGTAGATGGCTTCCCTGGTTCAGGGGTGACTGGAAAATGTCCAAACCTCTGAGGCTTATGCCAGGTCATTATGTCAATGTTCAGGGTTTAAGGTTCCATTGCACCACAAGATTTGTGTGTTCCTATCTCTATTAGATAAGAATTTATTTGTATGTAAACAAGGAATGATGCCAACTAGCATTATCAGCGCATAAGGGGGCTGCCAGAACAAGTCCAACAATCCCCATGATCTAGTTCAAACATACACATTAAACTGAGCAACCCTTTCACCAAAATTCCTTACTGAACAGTTCACAAAGAAAAAAAGATAAAAAGTGGGAAAAATAAACGATCTAAGTTAAGACAGTGAACACAATTGTCATCGTTTAATAAAATTTGTGTGTTCCCATCTCTATAAGATAAGAATGTGTTTGTATATAATTTCCCATTTTAATGTGCCTATGCAAAGGAAGAACAATATCACATGGCGAGATTGGAGCCTATGGGGATGCTAGAACAAGTCCAACAATCCAATTGACTTGGTTCTTTTAAAAACATTAAATGGAGGGACACTTCTACAAACTTCCTTATTTAACAAATTACAAAGGGAAGGAAAGATAGAGAGGGACTCTTTCACCAAAATACATTATTAAACAGTTCACAAAGAGAAGAAAAGATAAAAAGTGTGGAAAATAAACAATATAACATAAGACAGTGTATTCAATTGTCACCCTTTTATGGGAATTAATCAAAAACCTGGTATGGTATCAACCACAGTTACAAAATGAGTAAAGGAAGAGGTCAAGAGGCTTCTGGGAGTAAACAAGTAGGTAAAGAGTACTGGCCTCTTCCCAGACCGAGAGTCCACCCTCTCATTTTTATTTTGAAAATATATGGTACCCCCACCTGAACTGGTCTCTTCCCAAACTGAGAGTCTATCCTCACATTTTTATTTCAAATAAAAACCACATTAGCCTCATGCGGTTTTTCAAATGGAGACCAATGTGAGAGAAAAAAATACCAGTGGTTGTAACAACATAATGTCCGACATACACCAGTGCTGCATCGGCCCACCATCCACCTCATGTGTCCCCCCCTTAGTGTCGGGAGAGAAAGGGGGAAAGCCTGAAGACCAAGATAGAGTCCACCTGAGCCGGCAACCAGGGAAAGCCTGGAGTAGGGGGGGAAATAGGGGAATGGCTGGAGGCCTGCCAAGCCTCGCAGCACCCCCCCAAAGCTAGGGAAAATGCCTGTGGTATAGGGTGTCCCCTAACCCCATACCTGGGAAGAGCAGGCCTCCAGGATCAAAACACCATCTGCGTGGCCCCTCCTCCCTAGATTAGTAAAGGGGGGGAAGCCTGGAGACCCCTAATAGGGTCCCCCCTGAACCCACAGCAGGCCACCCGAGGTAGCACTCAGGTCAGACCTAGAGTCCAGGGGAAAATAGGGGAACAGCTGGAGGCCTGCCAAGCTCACAGCACCCCCCAAACTAGGGAAAAATGCCTGAGGTATAGGGTGTCCCCTAACTCCATACCTGGTAAGAGCAGGCCTCTAGGATCAAAACGCCAGAAGCAAGCTATCTGCCCGGCCCCTCCCTGTGCTCCTCCACCCAAGATTAGGGAAGTGGTGAAGCCTGGAGACCCCTAATAGGGCCCCCCCCCCCTGGAACCATGGCAGGTCACCAGAGGTGGCACTCAGGCCAGGCCTAGAGTTCAGGGGGAAATAGGGGAATGGTTGGAGGCCTGGCAAGCCTCACAGCACCACCAAGCTAGGGAAAAAATGCCTGCGGTATAGGGTGTCCCCTAACCCCATACCTGGTTAAGAGCAGGCCTCCAGGATCAAAACGCCAGAAGCCAGCTATCTGCCTGGCCCCTCCCTGTGTTCCTCCTACCTAGATTAGTAAAGGGGGGAAGCTGGAGACCCCTAATAGGGTCCCCCCTGAACCTACAGCAGGCCACCCGAGGTGGCACTCAGGCCAGGCCTAGAGTCCAGGGGGAAATAGGGGAACAGCTGGAGGCCTGGCAAGCCTCACAGAACCACCAAGCTAGGGAAAAATGCCTGTGGTATAGAGTGTCCTCTAACCCCATAACTGGGAAGAGAAGGCCTCCAGGATCAAAATGCCGGAAGCCAGCTATCTTCCTGGCCCCTCAATGTGCTCCTCTTACCTAGATTAATAAACGGGGGGGGGGGGAGGGGGGAGAAGCCTGGAGACCCCTAATAGGGTCTCCCTGGAACCCATGGCAGGCCACCAGAGGTGGCACTCAGGCCAGGCCTAGAGTCCAGGGGGAAATAGGGGAACGGCTGGAGGCCTGCCAAACCTCGCAGCACCCTTTTCTCTTGTAAAGTTCTCTCAGTGCCCAAACCCGTAAAAAATTTAAAAACAACTGTATCAAGAAGTTTGATAGACTCTACAAGGTAGGAAGGCTACTTCGTATACAGTTGACTTGGTTTGATCCCTAGCACCCCATATGGTTTCTGAAGTTCAGTAAGAGTGATCTTTGAGCACAGAGCCAGAAACCCTAAGCAGCACTTTAGTTGGGTACCAATAAAACAATGGCAAACACAAATAAATAGCTTAAATCACTTATACTAATGAACAACAGAAATTTTAATGTAGTCATGGGGCTGGGCGGTGGCGCTGGAGGTAAAGTGCCTGCCTTACCGCTAGCCTTGGACGGACCGCAGTTCGATCCCCCATGCCCCATATGGTCTCCCAGGCCAGGGGCGACTTCTGAGCGCATAGCCAGAAGTAACCCCTGAGCGTCACTGGGTGTAACCCAAAAACCAAAAAAAAAAAAATTTCAATGTAGTGAGAATGCAAAATGGTATAATACTTTTAAGAGAAAGCTTGAAAGTTTTTTAAAACCTTGACATATTGTCATATTATTCATACTCATCCTTCTTAGTTTACCAAAATAAATTTAAGATTTTTATTAATATAAAGATCTACATGTCAATATTTAAATATTTTAATTTAATCCCAGTGATATACACAGTTACAAAATTGTATATATTTGAGTTTCAGCCAGGGATCGATATAGAATGATTTATCTTGTTTGTGGGATATAAAATAAAGATATGGTAATAATGCCTAAATATAATATAGATGAGTGGCAGGAGAACTGGTCAATTGTAGGGAGCTTTAACCCAAAAAAAGCAAGGGAATAATGGAACCTATGACAACAATCATTTAAAATGATCATATGGACAGGAAAAGACTGCTGAAAGAGATAAAGTGACATGCATGATAACTCTTCAGTTTCAAATAATTCAAATATTGTTTACAACAACATTGCAGACTACAGTGGCTACAAGAACATAAAATTGTGAAAGAGAGACAGTTGAACATAGATGTTTAATGACAGCTTAGTCATGATTTTCAAAAGTTGGAAGCAATCATTATATCTTCCAATAGCTAAATAAATTTTATCCAGAAATATATATATTATTCATTGTTTTATGTTATAAAAATGTACAAACATTTGCAATGTAAAATTTGGAAGAAATGTAAATGGAGATTAAGAAAGAAACCAAGGCGTTGGGACAATAGCACAGCAGATAGGGCATTCCTTGCATGTGTTTGTCCACGGTTCAATCCGTGACATCCCATAATGGTCCTTCATGCCTACCAGGAGTAATTTTTGAGTGTAGTCAGAAGTAACCCCTGAGCTCTACCATGTGTGTCCCAACCCCATCCCCAATAAAAAGAAAGAAAGAAAAGAAAGGAGGGAAGGAAGGAAGGAAGGAAGGAAGGAAGGAAGGAAGGAAGGAAGGAAGGAAGGAAGGAAGGAAGGAAGGAGG